>JASTWF010000675.1:0-247995 GCA_030390025.1 Squalus acanthias
AGGATGGTATGTTGCCTCCCTGGTGTAAGGGTTCATGCCTGTGTCTCAGACGGTGCTGGTGCGAGGTTAGGCCTTCGTTGCCTAATAATATTGCTTGCTCTGGTCTCCGGCCAGCCTTATTGCAATAAGCACCTGTGAGTGGTTCGACCCACTCACCCTTACGGTTCTAACACTGGACTTAGGTGCAGGAGCAGTAATGCAGAGAAAACTCAAATAGACCCGGTTGAATAGTACGAAATGGAAATCTTTATTGCATAGCGTCCAAAATCATGAAGTACATGTCATAGGCACAAATTAACGAGAGTACAAGTATACATACATTCATAAAGCTTGGTCTATGGAAATGAAGAACGCACGGCACATCGTAAAAAGGGGAACACATTATACTTTATCCTTAATAAAACCACCCTCCCTTATCAATACCTACACTACGTCTAGATTTGTAGGATCGGGAAACATGCTCACCACTCGTGTTACTTCGGAGAATTTTAAACTGAGGCACTCGGCTCGTTTCGCTGCAGTGCCTGACTGTCACGTGTTTGGAGGGGTCTCTGTACCCCACTTGTTTATCTTCGCTGCTGCGACAAGCAGGCCAGACTCTCTGTTATCATGAAGAACTTGACAGAACTCGGACACGTTTGTAGAATTCAAAGAAGAGTCTTCCTGTTCCCGACACCGGTTGTCGGTAGATTTCAATGAAAAGTTCTTTATTATATTTTCGGGCGCGGTCGAGGTTTACTGACCGTGGCGGCACGTGGATTCTTCTTCTTTTCTTGTCGTCTCGTCTCGTCTCCTTGGGCCTCCGGGTCCAGACACCGTTTACCGACCCTCGGGATGGTGCACCCGGTCACTTGCCGTTGTCGGGGCGGCTCGTTCCGATTGAGCTCCACCCAACATTCGATAACCGACCAGTACGGCTAAGAGTCAACAAAGTCCAGAGAAACACAAAAGCTCACCAGTCAAGCGAGTCCGTGAAGCGGCAAGCGAATAAGAGCACCGGGAGAATAAGAGAATAAGAGCCCGATGGACATTTGTTCTCTATAGTTATAGTGCTGTGTCCCCTTATCTCCCGCTCAAATCTTAATGTTTGTCCTTTGTGTAATATTGGCGCACAAAACTCCCAGCATGGGGCGATTCTTCTCTTTAACGGGTTTCGGTAGCACCTGAAACTGGCCAACTATCCGTTAATGTTTTCCCCATTGTCGAACCAGCTAGGAGTCTCCCTGACTGGTTTTGGGGCCTCCCCGAATACTGACTTAATCACCCGTCAATGGCTCTCTCATTGTAGAGCCGTGGGGGTATATGTGTATTGATGTGTCTGGATGGGCCTTCGATTGCCCAGTACAGTGGTCCTTACTTGTGCATGGAAAACGATTCCAGCACTTATATCTTTGCTATTGTTCCAAATGCAAACAGGTTGCATCCTGTCTTTATCAATGTTTACCGAGTATGATCCAATTTTATACTGAAATGTATATTCGACGCCATCTTGTCTGCCCACTGTGCTTCTGGAAGCTTCTGCCATGATGCGCGGTGGCCATTTTACAGGCTTCTGTGTCCTTTATTATCATGACAGCATTTCGTTTAATAAAACTGATCAAACGAATCTGCTTCTCTTATGTTATTTTGAATCGCGATAATTGCGAAACTTTACAGTCCCTCCTGTTGATGCGAATAACTCCGCTTATCGTATCAATTAAAAATGGTGGTGAGCAAAATTATCCCGATTCTCCACATCCAAACACTCCCGGTACTTAAACTATCTATGGCCTCCATGCAGTCCTCATTTCCCAGGGAAATTACATTGTTTAAACTTGGACAAATCGTAGGCAGCATTGCCTTTAAACTTATATTGCGTCTACGCCTTCCAGGTGCAACAGGCCGATGCCTCTCGCACCACCTGTATATGCATGTTTATTATAAATGGAAAAATAATCAAAACAACTCTTTAAAAAAAATACAAAGTTCCAAACTTAGTTATACATATTCATAACTAACAATCAATTACAAAACACACACATGGTAAAATGGAGCGGCGTCATCCTGGCCGTTTACGCGGTACTTTCTTCGTTCACACGCACGTAACGTTCTCTCCACTCTCCGGTGTTCTCCTGCTTTGTGAGGTGTTTGCCTCTTTTGCAGTGTACGACCAATAGGTACACTACAACCACTACTTGACACACTACCAAAATGTGGGAGGCTATCCTGATCCATGACGGAACTTCAATATTAGTGAACAGATCCCACCATGGTGGGATTACTATGTCCAGTATCTCTGTCCCTATCTCTACAGTCTTTTGTTCCAGGGTGTAAAAATGTTTCTGTGATACCATGACGGCTTTTAAAAGCTTGGTGAGGTGTTCAGGGAGAGGGGGAATGATGTATCCGAAATGCACGACGAATCGCTGCAAGTCTGTGAAATTCTCTTTTACACTGAGGTGAACAGTGGATGGTTCAGGGATCGGAACAATTCGCTGTTGTGCCACTTGAACTTCAGCCCTGGGTTTAAAACAGAAACTGCTGTCACTGACTGGACACTGGCTGTGCTGTCCATGCTGGTAGTGTTGCGCTGCAGTGGTAACACAGTACGTTCCACCCCCTATGTATGCCACCTGCGGAGGCACATGATCTTGTGTCATTGCTTCCATGGTGCAATTCATGGGGTTCGCGCCAGCCGTTCTGAACCCGCATTGTGGTGTTAAAAAGGCATTCAAGTGCTGGGGACACAGGATGATGTGTGCTCCCCCGGCCACGACAACCCGAAAGGTCGGTACCTGTCATCGTTTGCTCCCAGCGGATGACGTAAGGTGGGACCGCTGCGTAGCAAATGTGGGCTCTCCCCTGAATGACACCAATGTTCTCCACCCGATACACCGGGGCGGGCTTTGCTGTGTCACCCAACACCGGCATATGTAGTACTATACCCATGATGGTATGGTTTGACCGTCCGCAGTCCACGGGGACTGGGTATGCCTCTGAGGCTAGCCTGAGCTGGCACGGGCTTAATGCGTTCTGAAAAGGGTGGAGCACCTGCAGGTGTTTGTTACTTATCCAGGATGGGACCAAACCTTGTTTTAAATCCTCCAAATTACTGCGGCCCTCACCCAGTAACCACGCCCCGTATAGTACGCACACCTCGTTCTGCGCAGCTTGATTGGATGCATTCCGATCTTCCCTGATCAGGGCATTTACCGTTCTCGCATGCTTCTCCAGCTCTGCTATAATCTCTTTTAAGTGTAGTGTCATAGAACATAGAACATAGAAATGTACAGCACAGTACAGGCCCTTCGGCCCTCGATGTTGTGCCGAGCATTGTCCGAAACAAAGATCAAGCTATCCCACTCCCTATCATTCTGGTGTGCTCCATGTGCTTATCCAATAACCGCTTGAAAGTTCCTAAAGTGTCCGACTCCACTATCACAGCAGGCAGTCCATTCCACACCCCAACCACTCTCTGAGTAAAGAATCTACCTCGGACATCCCTTCTATGTCTCCCCCCATGCACCTTATAGTTATGCCCCCTTGTAACGGCTACATCGACCCGAGGAAATAGTCTCTGAACATCCACTCTATCTATCCCCCTCATCATCTTATAAACCTCTATTAAGTCGCCTCTCATCCTCCTCCGCTCTAAAGAGAAAAGCCCCAACTCCCTCAATCTTTCCTCATAAGACCTCCCCCCCAAACCAGGCAGCATCCTGGTAAATCTCCTTTGCACTCTTTCCAATGCTTCCACGTCCTTCCTATAGTGAGGTGACCAGAACTGCACACAATATTCCAAATGTGGTCTCACCAAGGTCCTGTACAGTTGCAGCATAACCTCACGGTTCTTAAACTCAAACCCTCTGTGACGTAATAAAGACTCACTACGCACTTGAACATAAAGCAAGGCTTTAATCAACTTGTAACAAAACATGGAGGTCTAGTTAGCAGTCACTAGCTTCCTGTTTCCAGATTGTCTCTGCCCAAGGTGGGCCCATGCCTGAGTATTTA
This sequence comes from Squalus acanthias, assembly GCA_030390025.1. NCBI lineage: Eukaryota > Metazoa > Chordata > Chondrichthyes > Squaliformes > Squalidae > Squalus > Squalus acanthias. Next base: position 3,994 of record JASTWF010000675.1, read on the forward strand.
TACTCCCTGGACGGCGCCCCAGCTGGCCGCCCAGTAGTACTTCCTGAGTTGTTACTTGCGATTTATGACACTCTGTTAATAAACGCCAACACACCATAGGCCTTCTTTACTGCTCTATCCACTTGAGTGGCAACCTTCAGAGATCTGTGGATATGAACCCCCAGATCCCTCTGCTCCTCCACATTCCTCAGAACCCTGCCATTGACCCTGTAATCCTTATTCAAATTTGCCCTACCAAAATGAATCACCTCGCACTTATCAGGGTTAAATTCCATCTGCCATTTTTCGGCCCAGCTCTGCATCCTATCAATGTCTCTTTGCAGCCGACAACAGCCCTCCACCTCATCCACTGCTCCACCAATCTTGGTGTCATCAGCAAATTTACTGATCCACCCTTCAGTCCCCTCCTCCAAGTCATTGATAAAAATCACAAACAGCAGAGGACCCAGCACCGACCCCTGTGGCACACCGCTGGTAACTGGTCTCCAGTCCGAAAATGTTCCATCCACCACCACCCTCTGCCTTCTATGAGATAGTCATGGCCTGGTCCTCGTGTAACTCAGACCCTACTACCTTGTTTTCGCTTGTGAGGATGCTTTTTAACTGTGTTTTTAAACCGTTGATCTGGGTCTGCAGCTCCACATTGTCTAGAGCGTTGACCACAGATGTTCCCGTATTAAAAGCAGTGAACACATCGTTCACAACACCCCTTCTTTTTCTCCCCACCTGACCCAAAACTTCGTGTGGTGTGGTGTACAAGCTTGTTTTGTCAATCTCTGCAAAATCAAACTCATAGAATTGCCTGAACATGTTTGTTAACAGGACCTGGTACAATTGTTCCATTTCTTTGGGACACCACTCTGGTAAATGCACCTCGGTGAGATTTAGAATCACGGAGGCCACCGCGTAATGTACCCCCTGATACAGTATCCGGTCTGTTGGCACCAGTACCAGACCATTCCCGGGCCCCTTAGTGGTTTTAGGGCACCCTTCCTCCTGAGCCAAAACCACCGGAATCGTGGGCGGAGACTTGCGTGGGCGCGTGATGAGTTCAGTGGCGTTTACTGGGATCGGGGAGAATGGAGCTCCGCACCCCTTTGTGCTGACATCCCACCTCATCCCTTTCCCGTTATCCTGCCACTGGTGTACGAAAAATATGGATATACCCTTGGGGCAAACGTACTTCGATCCCCACATACATACATAGATTCCCTCATCCGGTTCCCACCATTTGTCCCAACAGACTTTCAATTGTCCGTTAGTCCCCGTAATTGTCCGATGGGTACTGTTACCCAATCGCTCCCACTCGACCGAGGAATTTCTCATAGTCTTGCTTAACTTCCGTAAGCACCACCATTGGCTCAATGGGACTTTCCCATTGCATGTCAAACAAATCCTTTTGCCGACGGTGACGCTGATTCTGGGTGCAATGATCCTCACTCTGGGGCACAGCAAAGAAGTCTCTTTGTATGCAAATCCGGATGCGCTGAAGTATTCCGTTGAATTCGTTCCCAGCCATCCCGGCCACCTTCCCTTGTGGAAATAAGTGGCAGTCTCCTCAGCCTTTCGCTCCCCGATCCCATCCGTCGCGATGGGGCCCGTGTCCCTGGAGCAACCAAACACAACGACATCCTTGGTGAGGCCCCGATAGGCCAATCCATATCCGATCGTTGCGAGCACTATCAGAATCCTTTCCATCTCTCCTGGTTCCTGTGATCAGATAAAATGATGTAGCCAGCCTCCCAAGAGTCTCTGGCTTTTGTGAAGGGTGAGCGGGTCCCTTGACCTCGTCTCACGTAAAAAGACATGTATGCTGGATAGACTTTAACTATTCCTATGTCTAAACTCTCATCATTTACCATTTACTTAAAATTAAACTACAATCTTACCAAACTTAAAAAAACACTATAAACTTAAACTTATCCTAAACTTAACTGTACAGCGCCGCCTGTTCCCAACGCGGCCTACCTAAATTCTGCGAAGGCTGCCACGAGCTTTTCCCAGTGGTGGGGGGGCACTGACCCCTTCCTTTGATCTGCCGCAGCCTGTCGTCGCTGCGCTGGGACTGGGATCTCCCTGGGCTGCCTTGACCTTGAACTTACGCCTGGGGGTGTACGGGGGATTTGAACACGACTTCCTGGGCTGGGGTGTCCGACTTGACCTACGGAGGGCTACCTTGGGCAAGATTTCCAGGGCCGACGGACCAGGAACCGAGACTTCCACCGTCACGGCCTGTGGTCCCACCACAGCCGCCGGCTCCGTCTCCCCTGCTCCGCCCCCCTGAACTCGGGATTTGCAGTTTCTGACTCCACCCTACTTGGCTCTCCAGTATGTGGACCTCCACTCGCAATCCCTATCTCCCCTATGGGCAAGACTTCCAGGGCCGACGGACCGGGTACCAAGACTTCCACCGTCACGGCCTGTGGTCCCACCACAGCCGCTGGCTCTGTCTCCCCTAGCTCCGCCCCCCTGGGCTCGGGATCTGCAGTTTCCGATTCCACCCTGTGTGGAACTCCACTCGCAGCCCCTATCTCCCCTAAGCTTGAGTCGAGGGCGAAACCTTCGTCCTCCGACCCAAGCACCTCTCCGACCGGGTCACTACCTTGATCGAGTTCCTCGAGCTCTTCCTCATCTGAATCCCAACACCAAGAAAAGATCCTACACTTTTCCAGAATGTCCTCTCCCCTCAAGCAGGCTGCTTTACTGGTCTGTGTGCCCTGCGGTTCTACCCGGGGCTGAGAGTCCCCACTCGCAGGTTTGGCCCCTGTGATTGGCCCCTGTGCACCCGGTTTATACAGCTTGCACTGGTTAATGTGGAACCATTTCGTGCGCCGGGGTACCTTTACGGCGTACACCATGGGACTCGCCTTATCTACAATACTGTAGGGTCCCATATACAGTGGTTCCAAACTCCCTACTCTGGCATAGTTCCTAACCATGACCTGATCTCCGACTTTCCACTCCTGCTTCTTACGGGGTTCCAGCAACAGGCGATTGCCCTGGTGCTGTCTTCCCATGTTCCCAGCTGCCTGCTCGTAAAGCTGCTTCAGGTGCTCCAAGAGGGTCTGGACAAACTTGTCCCGTTTCACCTCTTGGAGCTGGACCTCAGTGAGCACCGGGGCTAGTGCATGGGTGGGGGTTCGCATGATCCTCCCAGTCATCACCTCGTACGGGGAATACCCCGTACTCTTCGACTGACTGGCCCGGATCCCCATGAGGACTAGAGGCAGAACCTCCGCCCATTTTTGGGGTGAGTTCATAGTCTCTTTCCTCAGCTTCTCCTTGAGGGTCCGGTTCATGCATTCAACAATCCCTGATGACTGGGGATTGTGTGCTACGTGCCACTTCCCTTCAATGCCCAAAAGCATGAGGGTGTTCTGCATCACCTGGCCGGTGAAATGACTCCCTTGGTCTGACTCCACGAAACGGGGGAGTACCCACCGCGAGAACACTTCCCGGACCAAGATCTTGGCAGTACCCTGCGCCGTAGCTGTTCTACAGGGGAAGGCTTCTACCCATTTGGAAAACACATCCACCAAGATGAGGCAGTATTTGTAGCCTCCCTGGGTGGTGGGCAGGGGCCCTATGTAATCGATCTGTATCGACTGCCATGGTCCCTCCACCCTCCTGATGTGCCCCATGTGCACTTTCCTTTTCTGGGGGTCTGGGTTGTTTGCAGCGCACACAAGACAGCTTGCACAGAACTCGTGGACCTGCTCCCTGAGTCCCGGCCACCATCCCGCCTGCTCTACCCATTGCCAGGTAACCTCAGGCCTGGGGTGTCCTGCCCCCGGCCCCTCATGAGCCAACTGGAGGAATTCCCTCCTGTGCTGCTGCGGCACAACCCACTGTTCCTCGCGGAACAGCATGCCTTCTTTAACGGAGAGGGTAGCCGTACTGTACGGGCCCTCTACCTGCTTGCCCTCAGTAATCGTTCTGAGAACTGCTTTTAGGGCGGGATCCTGGTTCTGGACGGTCTTAAGGTCTAGGGGCAGTGCTACCCTGGTGTTCCCGGGATTCCCTTCCCTGCCTTGGATCGCTGCCACGGGTCCGGGTCCATCGGGGTCCCAGAAAATGCCGTTACGGGCACCCTCCCTGGCTAGCGCATCCGCCTGCTTCTTGCCCTCCCCTCAGGGTTCTGTGGAGGAGTGAGCCTTCACCTTATGGATGAAAAACTCCCCTTCCTCCCCTACTGCTGCTAGGATCTTTTCCAGCAAGGGCTTCACCGTTAAAGGTCGCCCGTCCGTGGAGGTGTAGCCACGGCGGGACCAAATGGCCAGGTATTCCGTACACGAATTGCACGTAAACATACTGTCCGAACAAATCGTGTATGGGGTTGGGAAGATTTCTGGGTGGGTAACGACGTACGCCACCGCAGACAGCTCAGCCTGCTGCGCGCTCATCTTGCTGGGGAGTTTAATTGCCAGGGCAAGGTCTGCCGCAGGGTCATAAACTCCACACCCTGTGAGTCGTTCGCCAGCGGACACTGTGCTGGAACCATCAACATAAATCTCGCGACCTGTAGGATGTATCCCGGCCCGCAAACCTATGTTGACCTCCCACACCCCTTCCACCGAACACTGGTGGGCTGTTCCGGGGTATACCAAGTTGGCCGCGAGCTTGGGCTCGCAAAGACCTTTAACTCTAAGATCCATCTGGGAAAGGAGAAGGGTTCAGCGCGCAATGCGAGCGCTGCTTACGGTCCCATCCTTGATCCTCCCATCCAGAAGCATCTTGGTTGGCGTGTGATGGGTGAGGAGAGTGATGGGAGAGAGCCCTGTGAAGATCGCTGATCTTTTCACAGCCCAATGCGTGGCTAAAAGATGCCTTTCGCAGTTGGAAAAACTCCTCTCCACATCCGTTAACACCCTGGTCGAATAGACAACCGGCCTCAGCTTGCCGTGACGCTCTTGGAGCAGCACAGCGCTCAAGCTGTCTCCGCTGGCTGCTACCTCCAGGAAAAACTCCTTCCCCCCATCTATGGCCCCTAAAGCTGGTGCGGTCTGCAGATCCCTTTTTAACTTCTCGAATGCTGCCTGACAACCCTCGTCCCAAGACCACTCCATTCCCTTATGGAGGAGTCGGAGCAGCGGAGCTGCTGTGGCCGCATAGTCCTCGATGAAGTCTCTACAGTATCCGGTCAGTCCCAGAAAGGACCTCACACCCGTTATGGTGTTGGGAATCGGTAACTCCTGCACCGACTCCCTCCTAGCCTTATCTATGGCTCTTTCCCCAGCGCGAATGGTCAGACCCAGGAATTTTACTTCCTGCTGACCGATACGTGCTTTCTTAGGGTTAACTTTAAAACCCTTTCTCGCTAGCAGCTCCAATAACTCGGCTAACAGTGGTCCATGCTCCTCCCTTGAGTCTGTGAACAGGAGCAAATCATTCACGTACTGCACTATCTGATTGGGCTGACTAAACTCCTTTAAACTTCCTGCCATATACTGATGGAAAATACTGGGGCTGTTGTGGAAACCCTGTGGCAAACAGTTCCATGTGTACTGTTGTCCTTTAAAAGTAAAGGCAAACTTGTACTGGTCCTCTCGCCGCAGCGCGATGGACCAAAAACCGTTCGAGATATCCAGCACCGTGAACATGGTCGCGGACGCTGGGATACTCCCTATTAGGTCAGCAACTGCTGCTACTGTGGACGCGCAGGCGGGGATGTTACTGTTAAGGACTCTGTAGTCCACCGTGGCTTTCCACGAATTATCCGGCTTCCTTACCGGCCATAATGGGGAGTTCACATGTGTGGCTATCGGCCTCAACATGCCCTGCTGCACCAATGAGGACATTGCTGTCTCCATATCGGATTCTGCTTCTTTGGGGAAGTTATACTGCTTTTGGGGCCGGGTCATGGGGTCCCCGTCTATGCTGACCTCAAACCCGGTAACCCTCCCACAATCGTGCTTGTGGGTTGCAAACGCGTGCATATTATCTGACACGTACGTTTGCATGTCCGTTGGGACATCCGCGACCATAAGCCCGAGGTCGTAACCTCCAGATGGCTTCATGGTACACAGGGCCCCTTTATCTTCCTTCCCTGGGATTACAACTACCTTGCCTTTCCCACCCTTGGCTCCCCAGAGACAGTGATTCCTAAGGTTAACGAGGATCCCGTGTTCCGCTAGGAGATCCGATCCGAGGATACCTCTGCCACCCCCCTCTTGCCATTTCATCAGTATGCACTTCCATGTGGTGTGGAGTGCTCCTAAATGAATGGAGAGCGGAATGGAGAACGCGCCAGCCTGCTCTTTTCCCGTGAACCCCGCTAATGTGAATGGGACCTTGGTAGACAGTGGTGAGTCAAAGGGGCTATCCGTATGGATCACAGTGCATGAAGCTCCCGTGTCCAACAAGTAACTACCCTTCTGCTTCTCTACCTCCATCTCTACCAGGGGTCTTTTCCACGCATCATAGCTGAGCGGACACAGGTAAACGGGCTGCGTGGGCTTTAGTCATTGGGTACCGGTGGACGGGGTTGTGGCATCTGTGGGGCCGGTAATGACTGCCACCCTCCCGTGCGAAATCATAAGGCTCCTAACATTGATTCTATCGCATCGGGATGGATAGGCACACCAGCTCCTTTCTCAGAGACAGGCGCTTGGGTTCGGACTGCGGGAGCTTTGTCCCTGGAGTCCTTCCAAGGATTCCTGCAGTTTTTACGCCAGTGACCTGTCTTCCCGCACCCGTAACAAACACCACTGGTTTGTGTGTCGCGATTTCCCTCCTGATGCCACTCTTTCTGAGCCGGAGCTGCGGGCCTTGCCTCATGCACCTTTCCCTTAAGTGGACGCGCTCCCGTGCTCCTAGTGTTCCGATACCCTATGGTGAGTCGATTTAGGACAGACTCCTCCATTGTGGCTGGGTTAGTGGGATCAAACCACGCTCTGGCCTGCTCCCTGACGGCTGGCAAGCTGTTGGCTACCATGCACCTGAGCCAATGAGCTTTCCCGGCGCCGTCCAAGCGGTGGCGCGCTGGCGCACCTGAGCAGCTACGCTGGTATACTGGCCACAGTCTGTCGGCGAAAACCCGCGGGGGTTCTCCCTCCATCTGTACGGTCTGACCCAATCTGACGAACGGACCTTCGTCATCCGCCCCTAACACTTCTAGGACCTCGTCCCGTAACTCCCCATAGGTTTTATTTCCCTTCTTGCTCTCGTTGGAGAGACACTGAAGGATCGAGCTATCTAAAGAGAACAGCAACATTTTGGTCTTTTCCTCATCGTCGCAACCATTAATTGCTGCGGTCTGTTCTACTTCTCTAAAATGTACGGAAGGGTCATCTGACTCGGACAGCTTCCGTACATGGCTAGTCATTGCTCTCAGCTGGTGTGAGCTGTGGGGCAATACAAGTTGGTTCAGGATATCCCCGTCTGTCCCATTGTCTGCATTCGGGCCTCTCCTGTGACCTCGGAGCGAACACATCGGTCCCGGTCTCGACGCTTCCTCCGGGGATTGTCCTACCTCGGGAACCTTCTTCTCTATTTCCACCACTTCCTCCCTTACCCAGGTTGCCGAATAGCTGGGTGGCGCGGACGGCATAGTGGTAAATACCTCTTCTGCTTTTTCCGGTAGGGATTTTGGGAATTCCCTACCCACCTGTGGCTGGCTCGCTGACGGGCTGATGAGACACACCAAGCCGTTTGCCTTATTCAAGGCCTCTCTTAGGTTCCCTATCTCCTTCTGGCAAACACTGTGGTCGGCTCCCTCATGCCTATCCTCGAGAGCCATCTTGTATGCCGCCCTAACTCCCTTCAAGCTTTCTTCCTGGGCTTTTATCTGGCTAGCTAGGCGGACACACCGTTCTCTAATCCTTCCCTCGTTTAATTTTGCTTCCGTGACCTGACATTCTAGGTAATCAATTTTAGCCTCATGGTGGTTGGCTACTATTTGGCGTTCCTGATGTAACGCATTCAATGATGCAATGAGTTTCTGTCCTCCCGTGATCTTTTCCTCCATCTCAACTTCCAATTCCCTGTTCTGAGCTGCCTGTGCTGCAATGACCTGGTCCGAAAGTTGGACTTGCTTCTTGTAGCACATCAGCCAGACCGCTTTCTCTACCGACTTCTTATGCTCTTTACTGCCTGTCCATTTGATGGCGGCGTCTAGCGGACGCTTATCCATCAGTAGGTCACTTATCCACTTTTTGGTTAAATTAACCTTCCCAAACACATAGTCGGCTACCCTCTCATCCATCACATTTCGCCTATTCAAACCAGGGTCTAAAACATTACTCTCCTGCTGCCAGAGTGCTGCCGCTGTCGCCATTTTCTGTAAGGGGGCGTGTCTCAGACGGTGCTGGTGCGAGGTTAGGTCTTTGCTGCCTAATACTATTGCTTGCTCTGGTCTCCAGCCAGCCTTTTTGCAACAAGCACCTGTGAGTGGTTTGACCCACTCGCCCTTACGGTTCTAACACTGGACTTAGGTGCAAGGAGCAGTAATGCAGAGAAAGACTCAAATAGACCTGGGTGAATAGTACGGAATGGAAATCTTTATTGCATGGCGTCTAAAATCATGAAGTACATGTCATAGGCGCAAATCAACGAGAGTACAAGTATACATACATTCATAAAGCTTGGTCTATGGAAATGAAGAACACACGGCACATCGTAAAAAGGGGAACACATTATACCTTAGCCTTATTAAAAAACACCCTCCCTTAACAATACCTACACTACGTCTAGATTTGTAGGATCGTAAAACATGCTCACCACTCGTGTTACTTCGGAGAATTTTAAAGTGAGGCACTCAGCTCGTTTCGCTGCAGCGCCTGACTGTCACATGTTTGGAAGGGTCTCTGCACCCCACTTGTTTACTTTCACTGCTGCGAAAAGCAGGCCAGACTCTCTGTTGTCATGAAGAACTCGACGGAACTCGGATAAAATTCAAAGAAGAGTCTTCCTGTGTCCGGTATAGGTTGTAGTCGGTAGAACTCAAAGAAGAGTCCTTTATTTATATTTTCGGGCACGGTCGGGGTTTACTGACTGTCGTAAGAATGAGCCTTACGCGTGGTGAACTTAAAGTAAGCTTTAATCAACTAAAAAGGTGCTACATACAAAAGAGGTCTTACTCTATGCCTCTCCAGGATCCAACTGCTCAGTCCAGTATTTATCCTGGACTAATCACAGGAAGTGATGCAATAAAGTTCGAGTCACAGGAAGCTGTATTGTGTTACCACATTCTCCCCCCGCAAAAGATTAGGAGGCCGGGATGCTCCCTCCATTTCGTAGCCGCTGGACGAGGGAGAGCCGCACCCGTTTGGGTTCTCGTAGCGGTAGAGGGCCCCTAGCCCGTTTACCCGCCGCGGGCCGTGGACCAGAGTCCGAGTGATCCAGCCCGCTCTGTGAGGGGTCAGGACGATCCTGACTGTGTACTGGTGCCCGAACGGGTGTCGGGCAGGGCTGTGGCAGATCAGTTTCCGAGCGTATGGTATGGGGTGGATCGTGGCTGCGCGTGCGAGCCCCGACGGGCTCATAGTCAGTCTGCCCCAGGTCGGCACGCTGGAGTGAGGTACCAGCCGGCGTCAGATCCAGATCGTGATGAGAGGCACCTGGCGAGCCCAGAGATGTGCCTGGTACAATATCATCCCCTGGTGTCCCTCTATGTTTCGGCGGGCAGGGAGCCAGATCCCGCAATGACACGGTAGATTCCCGACCGTCAGGATACCGAATATAGGCGTAGGTAGGGTTGACGTCAGTGAGCTCAACCTCATCTACCAGGGGGTCATTCTTAGACGCCCGGACATATCTTCGGAGTAGCACTGGTCCCGGTGCAGTCAGCCACGACGGGAGAGATATCCCATAGGATGAGCGACGCTGAAATCGGAAGAACCGTTCTTGAGGCGTCGTATTTGTGGCGGTCGAAAGGAGGGACCGTGTGGAGTGTAATGCGTCTGGAAGTACTGCTTCCCATTGCTGGTTGGGTAGGCCCCGAGATCTCAAAGCCAGACGTACCGCATTCCAGATGATAGCGTTAAAACGCTCGACTTGCCCATTCCCGACCGGATGATAAGGCGTCGTTCTGCTGGCAGCAATACCCCGTTCCGAGAGATAGGCCTTGAGTTCTCCTGACATAAAAGAAGGGCCCCGATCCGAATGAACATAGGATGCCATGCCACAGAAAGCAAATACCTGCTCAAGGCAGCTGATAACCGTGGTCGTCAGCATATTGGGGCAGGGAAAGGCAAACGGAAAACGGGAATACTCATCGACCATGGTCAATAGATAAGTGTTGCGAGTTGAAGAGGGCAACGGCTCCTTAAAATCGATGCTAAGCCGTTGCATTGGCTGGGTCGCATGTATGAGTATACCACCCGAGGGGCGGAAAAACTGAGGTTTCAATTCCGCACAGACTCTGCAGTCCGAGCACATCTTCTTTACATCCCCGGTAGAGAATGGGAGATTTCGGGACCGCACGAAGTGTAGCATGCGAGTAACGCGCGGATGACACAACCCATCATGGATGTCTACGAGCGTAGAGGGTGCCATGGCGGAGCAGAATGCTCGTGTGAGGGTATCCGGAGCCACATTCTCCTTGCCAGGTCGATAGTGGATGGTGTAACCAAAAGAGGTCAATTCCAGCCGCCAAAGCTGGATTTTATTATTTTTAATTTTGGTCCGTTTGCGATTATCGAGCATGAAGGCGACTGATCGCTGGTCCGTGATTAAGGTAAAGTGCTGGCGAGCTAGGAGATGAGTCCACTTCCGTACTGCCTCTATGATGGCTGTAGCTTCTTTCTCAACTGGAGGATAATGTAGCTCAGCCCCTTGAAAAGTCCTGGACAAAAATGCCACCGGACGACCTTCCTGATTCAGAGTGGCCGAGATCGCCACCTCCGAGGCATCACACTCAACAACAAAAGGAAGACTCTCATCGATGGAGTGAAGAGCCGCTTTCTCCAACTGTTTTTTCAGGAGGTTAAAGGCTGCAACAGCCGCTGTATCTAGTGGGAATGTGCTGGCCTTCAGTTGAGGTTGGATTCGGTCCGAGAAGTTAGGAATCCATTTAGCATAGTATGCAAACAGGCCGAGGGCCCGGCGCAAGGAGGCCGGATTCTTAGGTGGCGGGAGCTCTTGGAGTGGGCGAAGCCTTTCAGGGTCAGGTTTAATGATGCCATTGCCCACACAATAGCCAAGGATGTTGATGGTTGGTTGTGACTCAATGGATTTAGCCGCATTTAATGTCAAATTACGGTGCTGGAGTGCATCCCAAAATCGTTGGAGATTGGCGTCATGTTCCCGCTGATTGCGACCTGCGACAGTAATATTGTCCAGATAAGGAAACGTATCCTTCAAGTCTTCCTGTTTGACCAGGTCATCCATTGCTCGCTGGGAGACAGCCACTCCATTAGTGACCCCAAAGGGGAGGCGACGAAATTGATACAGCCGTCCATTGGCTTCAAAGGCCGTATACTGCTTGTCTGAGACCTTCAAGGGTACCTGATGATAGGCACTTTTCAGATCATATGTTGAGAACACCGTGTACTCAGCCAGTTTATTAACCATATCATCGATGCGCGGCAATGGGTATGCGTCCAAGTCCGTATATTGATTGATGGTCTGTGAATAGTCAATGCACAGCCGTTTCTTGTGAGGTTGTAGAGGGTTCTTAACAATAACGACCTGGGCGCGCCATGGCGACGAACAAGGCTCGATGATATCCTCTGCTAAAAGCCGAGAAATCTCAGCCGCAATAAAAGACTGGTCTTCCTGACTGAAACGTCGTGACTTTGTTATAATCGGTTTGCATCGAGGAGGGATACTGGTAAACAGTGAGGGTTCATCCAGTGAAGCTGCTGACAATGCACAGAACGGTAATCGAGGTCGTATATTAGAAATAGTGAGTTCAGGTTTGGATCCGCCGAACTCAATGGTGAGCTTCTTATGCTGCTTTTGAAAATCCAGCCCTAAGATAAGATCACTACATAAGTCCTTGAGCACCGAAAGCTGGGTGGAGGGATACCTGCGACCATTAAGTGTTATTTCAACCATACAAAAGCCAGAAATTCTGGTATTAAGTGATGACTGAGCCATCGCAATTGCCTGGTCTGATGGGAAAACATGTAGCTTTAACTCTGCAACAATCTGTTCCCTAATGAAACTATCAGTGCTACCTGAGTCAATTAAGGCATCTAAAGTATGTCCATTAATTGATGCTTTTGTAGCTGCATGGAATAGGTTCTGAGGACAAGCAGCTGTAATTGGTGTCGTTGCACAAAGAGTGGCTGAAACTCTAGGTGTGTTTCTTCGAGAGAAAACCCGAGAGGAAGCACGATAGATTTTAGCCGGAACATCTTGATAGGCCCTTACCGGGGCAGTTCGGTAGGACTTAGCTTGATAAGCCCTCGTAGAGGCTCTTGATAGGCAAACCTTTGCAAAATGACCCTTTTTGTTGCAATGACTGCAAAACGCATTGCGAGCAGGGCAGAATTTCCGAGGGTGAAACTCATCACCACAAAAGAAGCATTTCTTAGATTGCCAAGAGGCTGCCACAGTGGGGTCATCATCCTCTTCATCAGTGAAGTCATCAGATTGATCGTCAGGGATAAAGTCCTCCCTAATAGAGTTCACCTGTGGCCTCTTAAATTGCCTGACTGTAGTTAAGGCAGCAGACCGAGGTCTGGGCACTGTATAAAGGTCTGCATTTCTTTTTGCCAGATCTAGAGAGCAAGCCATGTCATAAGCTCTCTGAAGCTCAAGTGTCTTACTTTCCAGTAGACGCTGGCGTATAAATGGGGAGGCAAGCCCGCAGATGAAAGCATCACGGATCATTTCTTCACGGTACAGCTCAGCTGAGGCCGCCTGAAAGTTACAGTCCATACTAAGTCTGCGAAGCTCTTGGAGGAATTTATCAATGGATTCCTCCGGCCCTTGTTGGGCTGTAGCTAGTAGATGTCTGGCATAGACCTCATTCGGTGTCTTAGTATATAGTCTTTTAAGCGTCCGAATTGCCTCCTCGTAACTGCCCCATTCCTCAACATACTGAAATACATTCGGAGTGACACAGTTGATGAGTATCCGCAACTTTGTGTCATCATCAGCCTTGCAATATTCGAGAAAATTGTCAAACGTGCGATACCAGTGTTTCCACACCTTACCGGCTGCTGGGGTGTTTGGGTCCAAGTCAAGACGCGATGGTTTAAGGATGTTTTCCATGATGGGTGATTCCCTGGATCCTTAGTTCCGAGTTCATCCAAAAAGTTTGAGTGCGAAGTTTTTCAAAGTTGATTAAATTGTCGTAAGAATGAGCCTTACGCGTGGTGAACTTAAAGTAAGCTTTAATCAACTAAAAAGGTGCTACATACAAAAGAGGTCTTACTCTATGCCTCTCCAGGATCCAACTGCTCAGTCCAGTATTTATCCTGGACTAATCACAGGAAGTGATGCAATAAAGTTCGAGTCACAGGAAGCTGTATTGTGTTACCACACTGACCGTGGCGGCACGTGGAGTTTCTTCTCGTCTTCTTCTCGTCTCGTCTCTTCGGGCCTCCGGGTCCAGACACCGTTTACCGAAACTCGGGATGGTGTACCCTATTACTTGCCCTTGTCGGGGCGGCTCGTTCCGATTGAGCTCCACCCAACACTCGAATAACCGACCAGTACGGCTAAGAGTCAAGAGTCAACAAAGTCCAGAGAGCAAATCAAAAGGCTGCTCGTCCAGCAGAGCGATACCCGAGGATAAGGATAAGAGTTCAGCAGTCAGCAGTGAGATAAGAGCCAGCTGGGAGAATAAGAGACCGATGGACATTTGTTCTCTATAGTTATAGTGATGTGTCCCCTTATCTCCCGCTCAAATCTTAATGTTTGTCCTTTGTGTAATATTGGCGCACAAAACTCCCAGCATGGGGCGATTCTTCTCTTTAACGGGTTTCGGTAGCACCTGAAACTGGCCAACTATCCGTTAATGTTTTCCCCATTGTTGACCCAGCCAGGATGTGTATGAATCGTCTCCCTGACTGGTTTTGGGGCCTCCCCGAATACTGACTTAATCACCCGTCAATGTCTCTCTCATTGTAGAGCCGTGGGGGTATTTGTGTATTGATGTGTCTGGATGGGCCTTCAATTGCCCAGTACAATGGTCCTTACTGTGCATAGGAAAACGATTCCAGCACTTATATCTTTGCTATTGTTTCAAAATGCAAACGGGTTGCATCCTGTCTTAATCAGTGTTTACCGAGTATGATCCATTCTTATACTGAATGCATATTCGACACCATCTTGTCTGCCCACTGTGTTTCTGGAAGCTTCTGCCACGATGCGCGGCGGCCATTTTACAGGCTTCTGTGTCCTTTATTATCAGGATAGCATTTCGTTTAATAAAACTGATCAAACGAATCTGCTTCTCTCATGTTATTTTGAATCGCGATAATTGCGAAACTTTACATCAGTTACAGCTGCTCCAATTATGGTGAGCACCGTCTCCTCAGGATATGGAGGCGCGCCTGTCCCCCTCCAGCTGCCTACAATTGTGCGACACATTGTCCTGCAAGAGAGAGTGATTGAGGTTCACTGTGTTTGCCTGATGTGGCTGTCATGGTTGAATACCTGGCAATATGTGCCAGCTGTGAGATGTGGCTGTGAGGCTTGCAGCAGTGGTAAGTGTGTGAAGGTGAGATGAAGCATACGAATGTGAAGTTTGAGTCGTGTTTGACAAAGAATGTTGGTAGGTGAGTAGTGGGTGTGTGGTGAATTGAGCGGGATGTGGTGAATTGAGCAGTGTGTGAGTCTTGGGGTGCAGTTTGTGGGATTTGGCATTTCTACAATTCTGGTCACCACATTACAGGAAAGATGAGAGTGGTATGAGAGGGTCCAGAGGAGAATTACAAGGATATTGCCAGGACTGGAGAATTTTAGCTATGAGGAAAGATTGGAGAGGCTGAGTTGTTTTCTTTGGAACAGAGGAGGCTAAGGGAAGATTTAATTGAGGTATATAAAATTATGACGGGCAGGATAAAGTGGATAGGAAGGAACTATTTCCCCTAGCAGAGAGATCAATTACTCGGGAGCATCGATTTAAAATAATTGGTAGAAAGATTAGCAGGGAATTGATGAGAACTTTTTTTCACCCAGAGGGTGGTGCGGGTCTGGAACTCACTGCCTGAAAGGGTTGTAGAGGTAGAAACACTCATTTCATTTAAAAAATACTTGTATAAACACTTGAAGTGCCGTAACCTACAAGGCTATGGAGCAAGAGGTGGAAAATTGGATTTTGCTGGATAGCTCTTTTTCGGCTGGCACAGACACAATGGGCCGAATGACCCCTTCTGTGCCATAAATTTCTATGATTTCATGATTGTATGATTGGAATGTGAATTCCCGGACTCGTGTGAGGTCATTAAATTTCTTCCTGCACAGCATCCACTTACTCAGGCTACACTGCTTGCAATGAAAGTGATGGCTATTTTCTCCCAATCCCTTCTCAGCATCTGTCTGGAGGGAGGCCGGGCTCCCTGTGGTGCAGGACATTTCTCCTCCTGTTCACCTCGTGCACCAGGGCCTCAAGTGCTGTATCCAAAAATCTGGGTGCCCTCTCTCTGCAGTGTTGCGCCATCTTCACATTTCCTGTAGGTCACATACTCCTCTACAATAACTTCCAGTACCTGCTACAGCTGGATTGCACCTCCCCTTTAAGAGGTGCAGGCTGGCTTTAATAGGTGCAGGCTGGCTTTAATAACTGCAGGCTATCTTTAATTGGTGCTAGCTTCGCATGAAGTTGGTCCCCATGCTGAGCGTGCAGATACACATCAGCACATTTAGCGCTAGGCTGCACGCCACTATCATTGTAATTAGAAGGCAGCAAAAGGTTTCATGCTGCCTGCAATAAATTGAAAGGGCGTGGGTTATTCGCACATCGTGATCCCCGCACCAGTTTCGGGGGCTATCCAATTTTCAGCCGGTTATATTTTGTTGCTTTATAATCACAGATGGAGTGACAACACTTAACAACATAAGTATAGAAAGATGTCCTGGTTGGTCATTGCAATATTATATTTCTCAGATGTTACATAACGTAATTTAAATAGTACAATATTGAGTCTCATGTTATATTCTAAGGCTGAATTTCCATTTTGTTTACACAGCTACATCAACTGCTCCTGCTACAACTACTGAGACATCTTCTACATCTGTACAATCAACAACTCCAGCACCAATCGTTACATCCACTTCAGGATCAACAAGCTCAACAGTACCAACAACTTCAGAGAGCACCACCCAACCATCAACAACCCAATTAACAACAACCTTAACAACAGGGATCAATCCAACAACAACAGCAAGTTGTAAGGATCAGATATCATCTTTAATAGTTATTTCATACTGATGGTGCTGAAAAGAATGCCACTCTTCAAAATATGTAGAATTCTTCTCATGTACTAAGCTTGTACTGAATTAGAAAAGACAGCACAGTCCGTAATGTAGAAGTGTTTGGTGCATTCTAGATTTCTTTAAAGTTACTTGAAGTCTACAAGGAGTGGTGTGGCACATGCTCAAGGACTTGGTAATGACTTGCAATGAGCCTGCTCAGACCAGGTGCTCCCAGACATGGGTGCAGTAGTTTGTATCGCCCTTGGCCTGCACCATGCTATGGAGAATGAGCAGAGGTGACACAGAGCAGGATAAGCTGCTAGAAGAGGCAGGAAGAGGAGGCGGTGAAAGGCTCTCAGTAGGAGGTCATATCCATGCTGGAGGTGCATGCTTACACCATCTGCAGCTTGAAAGTCGATTGAGATTGTGGTTTGAGGGGGAAGTGGGATGTGAGAGGGAGGAGTAGGTATGAGCATACCGTCATCTTCAATGCTTTCAGCGGCGCTGCTGGCCACGGCCTCAGTTACAGCTGCACCAATTATGGCGAGCACCGTCTCCTCAGGATATGGAGGCGCGCCTGTCCCCCTCCAGCTGCCTACAATTGTGCGACACATTGTCCTGCAAGAGAGAGTGATTGAGGTTCACTGTGTTTGCCTGATGTGGCTGTCATGGTTGAATACCTGGCAATATGTGCAAGCTGTGAGATGTGGGCGTGAGGCTTGCAGCAGTGGTAAGTGTGTGAAGGTGAGATGAAGCATACGAATGTGAAGTTTGAGTCGTGATTGACACAGGATATTGGTCGGTGAGTAGTGGGTGTGGTGAATTGAGCAGTGTGTGAGTCTAGGGGTGCAGATTGTGGGATTTGGCATTTCTACAGTTCTGGTCACCACATTACTGGAAAGATGTGATTGCACTAGAGAGGGTGCAGAGGAGAATTACAAAGATGTTGCCAGGACTGGAGAATTTTAGCGATGAGGAAAGATTGGAGAGGCTGGGTTGTTTTCTTTGGAACAGAGGAGGCTGAGGGGAGATTTAATTTCAGTATTTAAAATGATGATGGGCCTAGATAGAATGGATAGGAAGGACCTATTTCCCCCAGCAGCCAGGTTAATAACTAGTGGGCATAGATTTAACATAATTGGTAGAAAGATTAGCAGTGAATTGATGAAAACTTTTTTCACCCAGAGGGTGGTGCGGGTCTGGAACTCACTGCCTGAAAGGGTTGTAGAGGTAGAAACACTCATTTCATTTAAGAGGTACTTGGATAAGCACTTGAAGTGCTGTAACCTACTAGGCTATGTGCCAAGAGCTGGAAAATGGGAATTTGCTGGATAGCTCTTTTTCGGCCGGCACAGACACAATGGGTCGAATTGCCCCCTTCTGTGCCATAAATTTATATGATTTCATGATTCTATGATTGGAAGGTGAATTGCCTGACTTTGACCTCTCGTGTGAGGTCATTAAATTTCTTTCCGCACTGCATCCAGGTGCTCGAGCTACACTGCTTGCATTGACAATCTTCTCCCAGTCCCTTCTCAGCCTCTGCCTGGCGGGCATGCGGGCCCTGTGAGGTGCAGGACATCTCTGCTCCTGTTCACCTCCTGCACCAGGGCCTCGAGTGCTGCATCCAAAAATCTGGGTGCCCTCTCTCTGCCGTGTTGCGCCGTCTTCACTCTTCCTGTAGGTCACACACTCCTCTACAATAACTTCCAGTACCTGCTACATCTGGATTGCACCTCCCCTTTAAGAGGTGCAGGCTAGCTTTAATAACTGCAAGCTATCTTTAATTGGTGCTAACATCGCATGAAATTGGTCCCCTGCTGAGTGGGCAGTCACACATCAGCACATTTAGCGCTAGGCTGCCGCCACTATCATTGTAATTAGCAGGCAGCACAAAGTGTCGTGCTGCCTGCAATACATTGAAAGTCCGTGGGTTATTCGTGCATCGTGACCCCCGCACCAGTTTCGGGGGCTATCCAATTTTGAGCCGGTTATATTTTATTGCTTTATAATCACAGATGGAGTGACAACATTTAACAACATAAGTATAGAAAGATGTCATGGTTGGACGTTGCAATATTTTATTTCTCAGATGTTACGTAACGTAATTTAAATAGAACAAGATTGAGTCTCATGTTACATTGTAAGGCTGAATTTCCATTTTGTTTACACAGCTACATCAACTGCTCCTACTACAGCTACTGAGACATCTTCTACACCTGTACTTTCAACAACTACAACACCAATCATAACAACCACTTCAGGACCAACAAGCACAACAGCACCAACAACTCCAGAGAGCACCACCCAAACGTCAACAACCCAATTAACAACAACCTTAACAACAGGGATCAATCCAACAACAACAGCAAGTCGTAAGGATCAGATATCATCTTTAATAATTATTTCATACTGATGGTGCTGAAAAGAATGCCACTCTTCATAATATGTAGAATTCTTCTCATGTACTAAGCTTGTACTGAATTAGAAAAGACAGCACAGTCCGTAATGTAGAAGTGTTTGGTGCATTCTAGACTTCTTTAAAGTTACTTGAAGTCAACAAGGAGTGGTGTGGCACATGCTCAAGGACTTGGTAATGACTTGCAATGGGCCTGCTCAGACCAGTTGCTCCCAGATATGGGTGCAGTAGTTTGTATCCCCCTTGGCCTGCACCATGCTATGGAGAATGAGCAGAGGTGACACAGAGCAGGTTAAGCTGCTGGAAGAGGCAGGAAGAGAAGGCGGTGAAAGGCTCTCAGCTGGAGGTTATATCCACGCAGGAGGTGCATGCTTACACCATCTGCAGCTTGAAAGTCAAAAGAGATTGTGGGTTGAGGGGGAAGTGGGATGTGAGAGGGAGGAGTAGGTATGAGCATACCATCATCTTCAATGCTTTCAGCGGCGCTGCTGGCCACGGCCTCAGTTACAGCTGCTCCAATTATGGCGAGCACCGTCTCCTCAGGATATGGAGGCGCGCCTGTCCCCCTCCAGCTGCCTACAATTGTGCGCCAAATTGTCCTGCAAGAGAGAGTGATTGTGGTTCACTGTGTTTGCCTGATGTGGCTGTCATGGTTGAATACCTGGCAATATGTGCAAGCTGTGAGATGTGGGTGTGAGGCTTGCAGCAGTGGTAAGTGTGTGAAGGTGAGATGGAGCATACGAATGTGAAGTTTGAGTCGTGATTGACAAAGGCTATTGGTCGGTGAGCAGTAGGTGCGTGGTGAATTGAGCAGTGTGTGAGTCTAGGGGTGCAGATTGTGGGATTTTGCAGTTCTACAGTTCTGGTCACCACATTACTGGAAAGATGTGATTGCACTAGAGAGGGTACAGAAGAGAATTACAAGGATGTTGCCAGGACTGGAGAATTTTAGCTATGAGGAAAGATTGGAGAGGCTGGGTTGTTTGCTTTGGAACAGAGGAGACTGAGGAGAGATTTAATGTTGGTATATAAAATTATGATGGGCCTAGATGGAATGGATAGGAAGGACCTATTTCCCCTAGCAGCGAGGTCAATAACTAGTGGGCATAGATTTAACGTAATTGGTAGAAAGATTAGCAGTGAATTGATGAAAACTTTTTTCACTCAGAGGGTGGTGCGGGTCTGGAACTCACTGCCTGAAAGGGTTGTAGAGGTAAAAATACTAATTTCATTTATGAGGTACTTGGATAAGCACTTGAAGTGCTGTAATCTACTAGGCTATGGACCAAGAGCTGGAAAATAGGAATTTGCTGGATAGCTCTTTTTCAGCTGGCACAGACACAATGGACTGGATTTTGTCTTGGGTTCGGGTTGCGGTCATGTTACCCGCATTTCTTGTTGCCACCCCGACTCCAGATTAATGTGGATGAATGATGCGATTTTAACTTAATTGGCCAATTGAGTTCCAACATGTGGGAACCCATGGCCAATGAGTTATTCCAGTCTGAAAGTCGCCTCCGATGACGTCATCATTGCTGCTGCATTTAAGGTCTGCAACAAGCCTTGCTTCCTCTGCAGGCTGCCAAGCTTTTGGACCTCTATTCTAAAGGCACCTGCAGCAGGAATGGCCAGCCAACGGCCCAGGTCTGCTCCCAGGTTACATGACGTTGCCCTGCAGGCTTTGGTGGATGGAGCAAGAGCCAACAGGGAGGTGCTCTTCCCCTCCTCAGGGAGGAAGAAGCCTCCCCAGCAGACCAAGGCTGTGTAGGTCCAGATCGCCCAGGAGGTCTCCTCCTTATCATTCACCTGCAAAACCTGGATCCAGTGCAGGAAGAGGTTTCATGACCTTCTACATACTGCTAAAGTGAGTATGAGTTTCCCTTCACCCTCAATCTGATCCCCATTGCCTCTCCTCACCAGCACTCAGCTTTAACAACCTCTTCCTCCATATCCCACTTGACACTGACATCCATGCACCCTTACCCATTCCCTCTCCCTCTATGGTCACATTCACCTTACTATTCGACTATGCAGCCCTCACACTACCTATCACTGTCATGCTTTGAAAACAACTAAACAACTTACAACACACAGGGAGGGCCCTTAGTCTCGCTACCTCAATCCATCTTTGTCTCCTTCTAAGCATCTATGCTATGGTATCTCTACACTCACTCCTTCAATCTCACTTAAACTCCACTTGTCTCCCTCATTGCAGGAAAAGAGAGCCCACATTAAGAGGGAAGGGGCCAGGACAGGAGGAGGGCTACCCTCATTCGCCCAGCTCACCCCCTGGGAGGATGCGGTCCTGGAGATCGTGGGCGTAGAGGAGGAAACGCAAGTGGGGGATGGACAGATGGGTGCATCAGAGCAAGCTGGTGACTGAATAGTGTTCCATCTCTCTCATTGACATTGCATGAGTCGCTGATAATGAATCTGAAGCTTTAACAGATGGATTTATGATCATCTGCAATATGCAATGTGCATGTAACCTTGGCATCACATCTCTGACTCTTTCCTTTACTCCCCCACAGGACCATCGCAAGCACCCGTCCCCACTAGCCAGGAGGAAGAGCCTGAGCAGACAGACTCCTCAGAGGAAGCTGCAGCCTCTGAGGGCGCAGCGTCAGCAGAACTCAGTGCACCCAGCACCAGCGCAGACACTCACACCTCGGTGGGACTCTCGGGACATAGAGTAGTGTTGTCACCTGGTGTATCACAGCTCACAAGTGAGCATCAACAGATGGTGGAGACAGAGACAGCAGTGGAGAGTCCTAGTCGGAGGGCACAGGACTGTCCTAGCTCGGCTCAGCTGCATGTCAACCCTCTGCCTCTGGGTCCATCCATAAGATCAGCGGTGCTGGGACTCCAGGAACAGATGCAGGAGTCTCTGACAGGTTTTGTCTCCAGGGTCGCTGCGAGTGTGGAGCAAATGGAGGAGTCCATAGCAAACATCAGCAGAGCCTTTGTGGAGTCATTGGCGCATGAACGCATCACCATGGAAAGGATGGCAACCTCCGTGGAAAGGATGGCTGCAGTAGAGGAGAGGTTGGCTACGGCTATGGAGGAGATAAGTCGCCAGAGTGCAGAAAACATGGTCATTGTTCAGAATAGACTGGCATCTCTTGAGGAACAATGGTCATCTATTGAACAGAGAAACCAGACCTTCATGGAAGTCCTTCTGAGTAGGACTTCCAGTGCAGATACGGGTCCCCATGGCTCCCCTGATGTGCAGCAAGGTGCTCTCAAGCCACTTGCAAGCGCTGAGGTGGACCTGACCCATGAGAGGGATGTTGGTGGCACACAACAAGGAGGTGGGGGCTCCTCTCCAAGCGCTCACACTTCCATGCCACTGACAAGTCCTCGGTCAGAGCCCCACCAAAGTCCGCACCCAAGTGAGATCGGCGTCTCAACCCCTGCCCAGCCGCAGGAGCAGCAGACTCTTGCCGAGCCCTCGCAGGTTCGCAACCGCAGAGGATGCCCGCCAAAGGAGTCGAGACAGGAGCAGCAACAAAGTGAGCAGGGGGCCTCCACTTCTGCTGAAGCCACAGGGGAAGCACCACGTTGGAGCACGCGTAAGAGAAAGAAACTGCACAAATAGTCACAAGGGTAGTCACTTGGGTGAATTTTGATGTTAATTGTGAAAAAGCCATCAGGTGTAAAGTGTAAATAAAAACTCTGATGGCTACAGCTGCAGTTGTGGCGTCTGTCATTTCGCTAATGGGACTTCCACAATGAGGCCTTAGGATAACTTGCAATTGTCAGTATGGTGGTCACATTGTTAGGGATCCGCTGGGTCTGGGCCATTGTCGTAGCTCTGGTAAGAAGCTGTGAGGCAAAAGTGCTTTCTTGTCTAGGCTAAGCAAATCTGGCCAAGATGAGTGCGTTCCTTGCATTCCGGGCAGCTATGGTCTCGCGTAATGCTGCCGCTGGTTGAGGGGCCTCTGCAAGTTGTTCGTTCTCTCTCTCCTCCTCCTCCTCCTCCTCCTCATGTGAGGAGGCTATGTGAGGAGCCACTTGGTCCTCCGGCATCTGTAAGCCACGACGCTGTGCCATGTTGTGACGTGCACAGCAAACCACGACGATTCTGGAGACCCTGGCTGATGAGTACAGCAGGGCTCCACCTGATCTATCCAGGCAGCTGAAGCGCATCTTCAGCATACCAATGGTTTGCTTGATTATGGCTCTGGTGGAAATGTGGCTGGAGTTGTAGCTCTCCTCAGCTGCGTTGGATGGGCTCCTCAACGGCGTCATTAGCCATGTCTTCAGGCGATAGCCCTTGTCTCCAAGTAGCCATCCGTGAAGTTGGTCTGGCAGACTGAATAGCGGAGGCACACTACACTGGCGCAGTATGAAGGAGTCATGGCAATTGCCAGGGTACTTGGCACAAACATGCAGAACTTCCTTGTTGTGGTCACACACCAGCTGAACGTTGAGGGAGTGGAAGCCCTTGCGGTTGACAAAAGTACCTGGATTGCGATGGGGTGCCTTAAGGGCCATATGTGTGCAGTCAACGACGCCCTGCACCCTTGGAAAGCCTGCCAGATTAACTAATCCAACCGCACGCACCGTGACACTTGCTCGATCCTTGGTGAAATGGATGTGATTGTGCGCGATGGCAAAGAGGGCATCGGTTACCTGCGTGATGCAGGTGTGTGCGGCCGCCTGGGAGATGCCGCTGATGTCTGCTGCTGATCCCTGGAATGAGCCTGAGGCAAAAAAGTTGAGTGCGGTGGTGACTTTGACGGCCACTGGTAAGGGGCGTCCACCTGGTCCTCTGGGCTCCAGGTCTTGTTGCAGCATTGCGCAGATGTCACCCACTACCTCTCGCGAAAGTCGGAGCCGCCTTTGGCACTGCTGCTCAGACATGTTGAGGTAGCTGACCCTCTGTCTGTAGACCCTGTTTGGGGGGTATCTCCTGCGCCGACGGCCTTCCATGCGCTGGCCCCTTCTGTCCTGTGCAGCTTCAGGTGGGTGAGCAGAAGCTTGGCGCTCCTGCTGTTGCTGCTGCTGTTGGTGCTGCTGTTGTTCATGGTTCTGCTGCTGCCGCGACTGTTGTTCGTCCTCATCGGATGCACAGGAGGGAAAGAAATAAATGGCTCCCATACCTCTGGTATATGTCTCAGTTGAGGAAGCCCTCAATGAGGGTGGCGAGAGGGGTTTCCCAGGAGGTCACACTGGAGATGGGTGTCAGGCTCCAAACTTCCAGAGCTGTGGTTATGCCTTCTAAAAGTTCCCCCAGACCGGTGACAACAAAGTCCTGCCACCTGCAATTGATGGCTGATCAAATCTCCTATTTAAAGGTTGAGCTGCAGCTGAGAGTCAGCAATCCACTTGTGCTCCTGCCAGGTTTCACTGGCGTGTTTCACATCATAGAATCATAGAATCATAGAAGATAGGAGCAGGAGTAGGCCATTCGGCCCCTCTAGCCTGCTCCGCAATTCAATGCGATTATGGCTGATCATCCAAATTCAGTACCCTGTCCCTGCTTTCTCCCCATATCCCTTGATCACTTTAGCCTTAAGAAATATATCCAACTCCTTCTTGAATCTATTTAATGAATTGGCCTCTACTGCCTTCTGTGGCAGAGAATTCCAGAGGTTCACCACTCTCTGGGTGAAGAAATTCCTCCTCATTTCTGTCCTAAATGGCTTACCCCTTATCCTTAGACTGTGACCCCTGGTTCTGGACTCCCCGACCATTGGGAACATCCTTCCTGCATCTAGTTTGTCCTGTCCTGTCAGTATTTTATAAGTTTCAATGAGATCCCCTCTCATTCTTCTAAACTCCAGCGAGTATAAGCCCAATTGACCCAATCTCTCTTCATACATCATTCCTGCCATCCCAGCTATCAGCCTTGTGAATCTGCTGAACTCCTTCCATGGCAAGAACATCCTTCCTCAGATAAGGCGACCAAAACTGCACACAGTACTCAAGGTGTGGTCTCACCAAGGCCCTGTACAACTGCAGCAAGACATCCTTGTTCCTGTACTCAAACCCTCTCGCTATGAAGGCCAACATACCATTTGCCTTCTTAACCGCCTGCTGCACCTGCATGCTTACCTTCAGCGACTGGTGCACACGGACACCCAGGTCTCGTTGCACTTCCCCTTCTCCCAATCTATTGCCATTCAGATAATAATCTGCCTTTCTGTTTTTGATACCAAAGTGGATAACCTCGCATTTATCCACGTTATATTGCATCTGCCACGCTTCTGCCCAATCACCCAACCTGTCCAAATCATCCTGGAGTTTCTCGGCATCCTCCTCGCAGCACACACGCCCACCCAGTTTTGTGTCGTCTGCAAACTTGGAGATATTACATCTAGTTCCCTTGTCCAGATCATTAATATATATTGTGAATAGTTGGTTTCAAGGACCGATCCCTGCGGTACCCCACTAGTCACTGCCTGCCACTCGGAAAAAGACTCGTTTATTGCAACTCTTTGCTTTCTGTCTGCCAACCAGTTCTCTATCCAAGTCAATACCTTGCCCCCAATCCCATGTGCCTTAACTTTACACGCTAATCTCTTATGCGGGACCTTATCAAAAGCCTTTTGGAAGTCCAAATACACCACATCCACTGGTTCTCCCTTATCTATTTTACCAGTTACATCCTCAAAAAATTCCAGTAGATTAGTCAAGCATGATTTACCTTTTGTAAATCCATGTTGACTTTGTCCGATCGTGTCACTGTTTTTCAAGTGCTCAGCTATTACATCTTTTATAATGGACTCTAGCATTTTCCCCACTACCGATGTCAGGCTTACCGGTCGGTAATTCCCTGTTTTCTCTCTACCACCCTTTTTGAATAGTGGGGTAACATTAGCTACCCTCCAATCCATGGGTACTGTTCCAGATTCCATTGAATGTTGGAAGATGATCAGCAATGCATCTACTATTTCTAGGTCCACTTCCTTAAGTACCCTAGGATGTAGATTATCAGGCCCTGGGGATTTATCGGCCTTCAATCCCTTCAATTTCCCTAACACCATTTCCCTACAGATACTGATTTCTTTCAGTTCCTCCCTTTCATCAGACCCTATGTTCCCCAACATCTCTGGGAGGTTATTTGTGTCCTCCTTTGTGAAGACAGAACCAAAATATGTATTTAATTGGTCTGACATTTCTTTGTTCCCCATTATAAGTTCCCCTGATTCTGACTGCAAGGGACCTATGCTTGATTTCACTAATCTTTTTCTCTTCACATATCTATAAAAGCTTTTACAGTCAGTTTTTATGTTCCCTGCAAGCTTACTCTCGTATTCTATTTTCCCCTTCTTAATTAATCCCTTTGTCCTCCTTTGTTGAATCTTAAACTGCTCCCAATCCACAGGGTTACTGATTTTTCTGGCCAATTTATATGCCCTCTCCTTGGATCTTATGCTATCCCTAATTTTCCTTGTCAGCCATGGTTGAGTCACCGTTTTTGTTTTATTCTTATGCCAAACTGGGATGAACAAATTCTGTAGTTCGTCCATGCGGTCTTTGAATGTTTGCCATTGCCTATCCACCGTCAACCCTTTGAGTGACATTCCCAAATCAATCCTACCCAACTCGCACCTCATACCATCATAGTTTCCTTTATTTAAATTCAGGACCCTAGTCTCTGAGTCAACTACTTCACTCTCCATCCTAATGAAGAATTCTATCATATTATGATCGCTCCGACCCAAGGGGCCTCGCACAACAAGATTGCTAATTAATCCTTTCTCATTGCATAATACCCAGTCTAAGATGGCCTGATCTCTGGTTGGTTCCTCGAGATATTGGTCCAGGAAACCATCCCGTAAACACTCCAGGAATTCCTCCTCCATAGTATTGTTACTAATTTGGTTAGCCCAATCTATATGTAGATTAAAGTCACCCAGGATGACTGCTGTGCCTTTATTGCACGCTTCTCTAATTTCCCTTTTAATGACATCCCCAACCTCCGCATTACTGTTTGGAGGTCTATATATCACTCCCACTAACGTTTTCTGCCCCTTGTTATTTCTCAGTTCAACCCATACAGATTCCACATCATCAGAGCTAATATCCTTCCTTTCAATTGTGTTAATCCCCTCTTTAACCAGCAATGCTACCCCACCTCCCTTTCCTTTTTGCCTATCTTTCCTGAATATTGAGTACCCCTGGATATTAAGTTCCCAGCCTTGGCCACCCTGGAGCCATGTTTCGGTAATCCCAATCAAATCATATTTGTTTACCTCTATTTGCGCAGCTAATTCGTCCACCTTTTTCCGAATGCTCCTTGCATTAAGACACAAAGCCTTCAGGCTTGTTTTTTTTAACGCTCTTAGACCTATTAGAATTAGTATTTACTGTGGCCATGTTTGATTTAAACCGTTGTATTCTCTGACTGCAACTTTTGTTTTGCTCCTTCCTATCTTTTGCTTTTATCCTTGTTTCCCTTTCCTCTGTCTCCCTGCTCAGGTTCCCAACACCCTGCCATTTTAGTTTAAACCCTCCCCCAGAGCACTAGCAAACACTCCACCTAGGACATGGGTCCCGGCCCTGCCCAGGTGTAGACCGTCCGGTTTGTACTGGTCCCACCTCCCCCAGAACCGGTTCCAATGCCCCAGGAATTTGAACCCCTCTCCCTTGCACCATTCCTCTAGCCACGTATTCATTTGAAATATCCTTCTATTTCTACTCTGACTAGCACGTGGCACTGGTAGCAATCCTGAGATTACCACCTTTGAGGTCTATTTTTTAATTTACCTCCTAACTCCCTATATTCTGCTTTTAGGACCTCATTCCCTTTTTGCACCTATATCGTTGGTACCTATATGCACCACGACAACTGGCTGTTCACCCTCCCCTTCCAAAATGCTCTGCAGCCGCTCTGAGACATCCTTGACCCTTGCACCAGGGAGGCAACATACCATGCTGGAGTCTCGTTTGCTGCCATGGGAAAAGGGTTAAACTACCTAAAATGCTTCAAAATGGCATTACTGAGCCAATTTAGGGATTGTTAAGAGCTTAAATGGCCTCTCCCACCTCTTGGAGGCGGGACGGAGTAGGGAACTCCGTGACTGATTAAGTCAAAATTGCGTGGAGTCGGGATGGGGTCGGGTCCCCCGAATCTGCAACTTTATCCCCCCACACGCCTCCAAACCCGACTCCACGGGTCATTGAAAATCCAGAGCAATGGGTCGAATTGCCCCCTTCTGTGCCATAAATTTCTATGATTTCTTGATTCTATGATTGGAAGGTAAATTCACTGACTTTGACCTCTCGAGTGAGGTCATTAAATTTCTTTCCGCACTGCATCCAGGTACTCGAGCTACACTGCTTGCAATGACAGCGATGGCAATCTTCTCCCAGTCCCTTCTCAGCATCTGTCTGGCGGGCCTCCAGGCCCCCTGTGATGCAGGACATCTCTCCTCCTGTTCACCTCCTGCACCCGGGCCTCGAGTGCTGCATCCGAATATCTGGGTGCCCTCTCTCTGCCGTGTTGCGCCATCTTCACTCTTCCTGTAGGTCACACACTCCTCCACAATAACTTCCAGTACCTGCTACAGCTGGATTGCACCTCCCCTTTAAGAGGTGCAGGCTAGCTTTAATAACTGCAGGCTATCTTTAATTGGTGCTAACATCGCATGAAATTGGTCCCCTGCGGAGCGTGCAGTCACACATCAGCACATTTAGCGCTAGGCTGCCGCCACTATCATTGTAATTAGCAGGCAGCACAAAGTGTCGTGCTGCCTGCAATACATTGAAAGTCCGTGGGTTACTCGCGCATCGTGATCCCCGCACCAGTTTCGGGGGCTATCCAATTTTCAGCCGGTTATATTTTGTTGCTTTATAATCACAGATGGAGTGACAACATTTAACAACATAAGTATAGAAAGATGTCATGGTTGGACGTTGCAATATTGTATTTCTCAGATGTTACGTAACGTAATTTAAATAGAACAAGATTGAGTCGAATGTTACATTGTAAGGCTGAATTTCCATTTTGTTTACACAGCTACATCAACTGCTCCTACTACAACTACTGAGACATCTTCTACACCTGTTCTGTCAACAACTACAACACCAATCGTTACATCCACTTCAGGACCAGCAAGCACAACAGTACCAACAACTCCAGAGAGTGATTGAGGTTCACTGTGTTTGCCTGATGTGGCTGTCATGGTTGAATACCTGGCAGTGTGTGCAAGCTGTGAGATGTGGGTGTGAGGCTTGCAGTAGTGGTAAGTGTGTGAAGGTGAGTTGGAGCATACGAATGTGAAGTTTGAGTCGTGATTGACAAATATTGTTGGTAGGTGAGCAGTAGGTGTGTGGTGAATTGAGAGGGGTGTGGTGAATTAATCAGTGTGTGAGTCTTGGGGTGCAGTTTGTGGGATTTGGCATTTCTACAGTTCTGGTCACCACATTACAGGAAAGTTGTGATTGCACTAAAGAGGGTACAGAAGAGAATTACAAGGATATTGCCAGGACTGGAGAATTTTAGCGATGAGGAAAGATTGGAGAGGCTGGGTTGTTTTCTTTGGAACAGAGGAGGCTGAGGGGAGATTTATTTGAGGGATATAAAATTATGACGGGCCTGGATAGAGTGGATAGGAAGGACCTATTTCCCCTAGCAGAGAGGTCAATAACTAGGAGGCATAGATTTAAAATAATTGGTGGAAAGATTAGCAGGGAATTGATGGGAACAATTTTCCACCCAGAGGGTGGTGCAGGTCTGGAACTCACTGCCTGAAAGTGTTGTAGTGGCAGAAACACTCATTTCATTTTAAAAGTACTTGGATAAGCACGTGAAGTGCCGTAACCTGCAAGGCTATGGACCAAGAGCTGGAAAATGGGATTTTGCTGGATAGCTCTTTTTCGGCTGGCACAGACACAATGGGCCAAATGGCCCCCTTCTGTGCCTTAAATTTCTATGATTTCATGATTCTATGATTGGAAGGTGAATTGCCTGACTCGTGTGAGGTCATTAAATTTCTTCCTGCACTGCATCCAGGTCCTCGGGCTACAGTGCTTGCATTGACAGCGATGGCTATCCTCTCCCAGTCCCTTCTCAGCATTTGTCTGGAGGGCCTCCGAGACCACTGTGGTTCAGGACATCTCACCTCCTGCACCAGGGCCTCGAGTGCAGCATCCAAAAATCTGGGTGCCCTCCCTCTGCCGTGTTGCACCATCTTCACTCTTCCTGTAGGTCACACACTCCTCTACAATAACTTCCAGTACCTGCTACAGCTGGATTGCACCTCCCCTTTAAGAGGTGCTGGCTGGCTTTAATAACTGCAGGCTAGCTTTAATTGGTGCCAGCCTCGCATGAAGTTGCTCCCCTGCTGAGCATGCAGACACACATCAGCACATTTAGCGCTAGACTGCACACCACTATCATTGTAATTAGCAGGCAGCACAAAGTGTCGTGTTGCCTGCAATACATTGAAAGGGCATGGGTTATTCGCGCATCGTGACCCCGCACCAGTTTCGGGGGCTATCCAATTTTCAACCGGTTATATTTTGATGCTTTATAATCACAGCTGGAGTGACAACACTTAACAACATAAGTATAGAAAGATGTCATGGTTGGTCATTGCAATATTATATTTCTCAGATATTATGTAACGTAATTTAAATAGAACAAGGTTGAGTCTCATGTTACATTTTATGGCTGAATTCCCATTTTGTTTACACAGCTACATCAACTGCTCCTACTACAACTACTGAGACATCTTCTACATCTGTACTATCAACAACTTCAACACCAATCATAACAACCACTTCAGGACCGACAAGCACAACAGTACCAACAACTACAACGAGCACCACTCAACCATCAACAACCCAATTAACAACAACCTTAACAACAGGGATCAGTCCAACAACAACAGCAAGTTGTAAGGATAAGACCTTATCTTTTATAGTTATTTCATACTGATGGTGTTGAAAAGAATGCAACTCTTCATAATACGATGAATTCTTCTCATGTACTAAGCTGTCTCTGAATTAGCAAAGACAGTACAGTCCATAACGTTGAAGAGTTTGGTGCATTCCAGACTTCTTTAACGTTATTGAAGTCTACAAGGAGTGGTGTGGCACATGCTCAAGGACTTGGTAATGACTTGCAATGAGCCTGCTCAGACCAGGTGCTCCCAGATATGGGTGCAGTAGTTTGTATCCACCTTGGCCTGCACCATGCTCGGGAGAATGAGCAGAGGCAACACAGAGCAGGATAAGCTGCTAGAAGAGGCAGGAAGAAGAGGCAGAGAAAGGCTCTCAGCAGGAGGTCATATCCACGCAGGAGGTGCATGCTTACAGCATCTGCAGCTTGAAAGTCGATTGAGATTGTGGGTTGAGGGGGAAGTGGGATGTGAGAGGGAGGAGTAGGTATGAGCATACCGTCATCTTCAATGCTTTCAGCGGCGCTGCTGGCCACGGCCTCAGTTACAGCTGCTCCAATTATGGCGAGCACCGTCTCCTCAGGATATGGAGGTGCGCCTGTCCCCCTCCAGCTGCCTACAATTGTGCGACACATTGTCCTGCAAGAGAGAGTGATTGTGGTTCACTGTGTTTGCCTGATGTGGCTGTCATGGTTGAATACCTGGCAGTGTGTGCAAGCTGTGCGATGTGGGTGTGAGGCTTGCAGCAGTGGTAAGTGTGTGAAGGTGCGAAGGAGCATACGAATGTGAAGTTTGAGTCGTGATTGACAAAGATTGTTGGTAGGTGAGTAGTGGGTGTGTGGTGAATTGAGCGGGATGTGGTGAATTGAGCAGTGTGTGAGTCCAGGGGTGCAGTTTGTGGGATTTGCCATTTCTACAATTCTGGTCACCACATTACAGGAAAGATGAGAGTGGACTAGAGAGGGTCCAGAGGAGAATTACAAGGATATTGCCAGGACTGGAGAATTTTAGCTATGAGGAAAGTTTGGAGAGGCTGAGTTGTTTTCTTTGGAACAGAGGAGGCTAAGGGGAGATTTAATTGAGGTATATAAAATTATGACGGGCCTAGATAAAGTGGATAGGAAGGAACTATTTCCCCTAGCAGCGAGATCAATTACTCGGGAGCATCGATTTAAAATAATTGGTAGAAAGATTAGCAGGGAATTGATGAGAACTTTTTTTCACCCAGAGGGTGGTGTGGGTCTGGAACTCACTGCCTGAAAGGGTTGTAGAGGTTCAAACACTCATTTCATTTAAAAAATACTTGTATAAACACTTGAAGTGCCGTAACCTACAAGGCTATGGACCAAGAGGTGGAAAATTGGATTTTGCTGGATAGCTCTTTTTCGGCTGGCACAGACACAATGGGCCGAATGGCCCCCTTCTGTGCCATAAATTTCTTTGATTTCATGATTGTATGATTGGAATGTGAATTCCCGGACTCGTGTGAGGTCATTAAATTTCTTCCTCCACAGCATCCAGATACTCAGTCTACACTGCTTGCAATGACAGCGATGGCTATTTTCTCCCAATCCCTTCTCAGCATTTGTCTGGAGGGAGTCCGGGCTCCATGTGGTGCAGGATATCTCTCCTCCTGTTCACCTTGTGCACCAGGGCCTCAAGTGCTGTATCAAAAAATCTGGGTGCCCTCTCTCTGCAGTGTTGCGCCATCTTCACATTTCCTGTAGGTAACATACTGCTCTACAATAACTTCCAGTACCTGCTACAGCTGGATCGCACCTCCCCTTTAAGAGGTGCAGGCTGGATTTAATAACTGCAGGCTAGCTTTAATTGGTGCTAGCCTCGCATGAAGTTGGTCCCCCTGCTGTGCTTGCAGACACACATCAGCACATTTAGCACTAAGCTGCACGCCACTATCATGGTAATTAGCAGGCAGCACAAAGTGTCGTGTTGACTGCAATACATTGAAAGGGCATGGGTTATTCACGCATCGTGATCCCCGCGCCAGTTTCAGAGGCTATCCAATTTTCAGCCGATTATATTTTGTTGCTTTATATTCACAGCTGGAGTGACAACACTTAACAACATAAGTATAGAAAGATGTCATGTTTGGTCATTGCAATATTATATTTCTGAGATGTTATGTAACGTAATTTAAATAGAACAAGATTGAGTCTCATGTTATATTCTAAGGCTGAATTTCCATTTTGTTTACACAGCTACATCAACTGCTCCTGCTACAACTACTGAGACATCTTCTACATCTGTACTGTCAACAACTACAACACCAATCGTTACATCCACTTCAGCACCATGCTAGGGAGAATGAGCAGAGGCGGCACAGAGCAGGATAAGCTGCTAGAAGAGGCAGGAAGAAAATGAGGTGACAGTCTCTCAGCAGGAGGTCATATCCGCGCAGGAGGTGCATGCTTACAGCATCTGCGGCTTGAAAGTCGATAGAGATTGTGGGTTGAGGGGGAAGTGGGATGTGAGAGGGAGGAGTAGGTATGAGCATACCGTCATCTTCAATGCTTTCAGCGGCGCTGCTGGCCATGGCCTCAGTTACAGCTGCTCCAATTATGGCGAGCACTGTCTCCTGCGGATAAGGAGGCGCGCCTGTCCCCCTCCAGCTGCCTATAAATGACGTCAACTGCTCCTACTACAACTACTGAGACATCTTCTACATCTGTACTGTCAACAACTACAACACCAATCGTTACATACACTTCAGGACCGACAAGCACAACAGTATCAACAACTCCAGAGAGCGC
Source organism: Squalus acanthias (assembly GCA_030390025.1). Classification (NCBI taxonomy): domain Eukaryota; kingdom Metazoa; phylum Chordata; class Chondrichthyes; order Squaliformes; family Squalidae; genus Squalus; species Squalus acanthias. Next base: position 37,350 of record JASTWF010000675.1, read on the forward strand.
CACCCAACCATCAACAACCCAATTAACAACAACCTTAACAACAGGGATCAATCTAACAACAACAGCAACTAGTAAGCAAGATAAATTTTCTTCATCCGGCATTTTACACTGCATGTTCTGGAAGGAAAGCAATAGCACAATTATTTTTTTTATATCAGAAAATGAAAAGAAACATCTGTTTTTTGGTATATACCCATGCACATATTTGATGCGGGTGAGCCTGCAACATTACTGTGTGAGGAAATTATTGTTGAACCTGCCTATATGATAATATTTAGAATTGTTCTCTCGTACTAAACTTCTACTTAATCAGAAAAGGCAGCGCAGTCCGTAATGCACTGATTATACTATCCCACACTGATTTTACTGTTGTGTTCAAGCAGCTACATCAAGCACTGCATTGACAACAGAAACCTCTCCTTCCTCCGTACCATCAACAACTACACCACAGACCTCTTCACCCACCTCAGGGACAACAGTACCAACAACTACAGAGAGCAGCACTCAACCATTGACAACCCAAACCACAACAATCTCAACAACCGTTGTCAGTTACACAACAGGAAGTAATAAGAATCAGACCTTCTCTTTAACAGCTATTTCGTACTAATGCTGCTGAAATAGATACTGAAGTTAAATTTCTGAGCAATATCAAAACCTGTAATTTTATATTGTTTTATAATTAGAACTGTAGCTGCTACAATTTGCAATATTAATTCATATAGAGGTCCTTGTTGAGGAAATACAACTTTGTATTTCTCAGAATTTCACTGATGTCGAGCCCTACCTCTACTGTATGGGCAACAAGCACATCTACAGAGGGAACAATCTCACCAGCACCACTCAATTCCTCAACAACAAGAAGTAGTAATCATCAGATCTTACCTTTACCAGCTCTCTTGTACTGATGATGTTGAAAATAATGTAACTCATGCAGGATAGATGAGCAATTTCAAACCTGTCATCCTGGTGTGCCAAAACATGCTGAAGGGTAGGGTAATCAAACAATAGTCCCTGGAACCTCTTAAAGGTAAAAACAATTCCTGGTGAAGAAGTTATGGCAGGGTGTAAGTCAAGATTTCCATCTTTGAGGGCCGGGTAATTGTGACAGGGCCGAGTCACGCCGTGGTTCTACTGCAGAAGCGCCCTGACTTAAATTCAGTTTCAGTTTTCAGGGCAGGCTAAAGGAGCCCCTGTCCATACAGTGGCAGCCACAGGCAAATGGAAAAGTTAGGATGGGATGATATCACCTATCCAAAATTTCATGCATTCCAACTTCCTATGTGCTACTGAGAATGTGCTCCACTGCTGAAAATGTGATGTTTTCCAGGACCTTTTCATCCTGACGGAAGTGCTTGGTTAAAGGGACACTGCTGAACTGAAACTGTTTATACGGACTTTTGGCCATATCTTGGAACTCACCACATGAATTGGGAAAAAAATGCTCTCATAAGTTGAGGTAGCGTTCAGTTACGAGGGCATTTTATTTCAAGAGAATTACTGAGCTAGGAACTGAAGGCTGCTCAATGGACTTACCAATAGGAATCCCACTTTACATGACCAAATACTGGGGGAGAAGGAACTGCAGGAGGCTGTAAAGGAAGCCAGATTAATCTGGCAGCACCAGTGGAGTCCAGGGCATCCCAGCACTACCTACTCAGCAGGATGTATAGACCCAGGTCCTCTGCCCGAGACATTTCTCAGGAGGCTTCAGTCATGAAGCTTTAGAAGAGCTCTGATTGCTGCTGCAGCCGTATCAGGAACCAAGATCCACAGCACGCACGACTGCCACTGTTGCAGAGACATTGACCACAGCTCTAAACTTTTATGCCACAGGCTCATTCCAGAGAGCCATGAAGAACTTTTGTCAGATCAGCCAATTTGCTCTGTACTCCCCTCTATTGCAAATCGCCAATGCCCTTTTTGCCAAGGCTGTTCATTTTTTACAATTTGACAATGCTCCCAACACAGATGCTCTGAAGAACCATCAGATTTGTTAGAATTGCAAGATTCCCCAGGGTTATTGATTGCAATCGTGTGGCATTGTGCGCCCCAAATGCAACTGCCATATTTATATGAACTGCAAAGGCTTCTATTCTCTAAATGTGCAGCTCATTTGCGACGACAGGCACAGCTTCTTGTACATGAGTTCTCAACATCCTGCAGCTGTCATGATGCTTTTATACTTATCAGACTTGTGTCTTGGGTCTATTTCAACAGCAGAAGCAAGAGTTAGAATGGCTGCTGGCTGACAAGGGATACTTTGTACTCTGGCTCATAACAACTCTTGTAGGACCACTAGTGCAGTAGAGGAGCACTACAATGCTGCACACATGAAGGCAAGAATGAGAATTAAGTAATCAATTGGGATGCTCAAAGGGAGTGTCTGGTGTCTGGTGTCTAGGGATGCCTTGCAGGATACTCCCAGCACTATCTTGCAAATTGTGGTAGCAAGTTGTGTGCGACACAAGTTTGCAGTTAGGAAAGGACTGTCCCAGAGGATGCCACAGAGCTGATGATGCTGATGCTGTAGAACCTGGCCTATGAAGTACAGGAAGCAGGTGCAGCGGCAACAGCTGCTAGACACCCGAGAGACAGGCTCATTCAGCACACCTTCACAGATGAATAGAGCACTACTTTCTAAAAGTCTCAGCCCATCAGAGATCTGCTTCCTCTCATCAACACTCCATGGTCTATGTAGAATCCTTGATCCTCATCGCTAGCCATCATATTCTAATCCTGAGCCCAAACATCAACATATTACCTGTTCCTGTAAGGGATACCGTGCTCGGTGCCGAAGGCTGCTCTGTGCGTAGCCTGGGTGCTTGTGCGGGGTTAGGCCTTGTTGCCTGTTCTGGTCTCCAGCCAGCCTGATAACACTAGACACCTGTGAGTGGTTCGACCCACTCGCCCTTACGGTTCTGACACTGGACTTAGGTGCGAGAGCAATAATGCAGAGAAAACTCAGGTAGACCCGGTTGAATAGTACGAAATGGAAAATCTTTATTGCATATTGTTCAAGATTACGAAATACATGTCATAAGCACAGATTAATGACAGTACAATCTTACACATAGTTATGACACTAATTTTAGGGAAACGAGGAGCGCACGACACATCGTAAAAGGGGACACACATTATAATTATCCTTAAAACCAAAACCTCCCCTATCAATGCCTGTCCTAATATAGATCTGTAGGATCGAGACTCATGCTCACCAATCGGGACAATTCGGAGAATTCTAAAACGCTGCTCGGATGTTTTCGCCACAGCACCTGACTATTCACGTGTTGATCAGGGGTCTCTGTACCCCACTTGTTTACTCGCTTTCTGCTCCGGCTAGCAGGCTGGACCGTCTGCTGCCATGAAGATCTGTGTTGGTCTCGGAGTTCGGATACCACTCGAAAAAGAGTCTTCCTGTGCCCTACACCGGTTGCCTGTAGAATTCGAAGGAAAGTCTTCCAGGGCCAGTTGTGGAGTAGCCGATAGAATTCAAAGTGGTTAATCGATTTTCGGGCGCGGTCGGGGCTTACTGACCGCGGCGGCATGTGTAGGCGTCTTCTCCTCTTCTCATCTCATCTCATCTCATCTCCTCTCGGGCCTTCGGTTCCGACACCGTTTACCGACTTCTCGGGATGGTGCGCCCGTTTACAGGCCTTCGCAGACCAGCTCTCCACAGATCTTCGCGGCAAGCCACGAGGTTGACTCCCGGAAAATTAGCGGATCAGAGAATGAGAGTCAAGAGTCCCAGAGATAAGAGTCGAGCGAATAAGGGCAAGAGCAAGAGTCGGTGGTCGGCAGAGAATAAGAGTCGTCAGGGATAAGAGCACGATGAACAGCCAGAGGATAAGAGCATAAGAGAAAGATGGACGTTTGGACACTACAGTTTATAGTACTGTAATTCCTAATCTCCCGCCCAATCTTAATGTTCATCTTTGTCATGTTTTGGCGCTCAAACTTCTTGTATGGGGTGGTACTTGTCGTTAATGGGTTTCGGTGACACTTGTAACTGTCTGAGTACCCGTTAATATTTCTCCCATTGTGGAACCGGCTATGAGTCTCCCTGGAGGGGTTTTGGGGGCTTCCAAATGCTTGCTGTGAGTACCCGCGAACGGCTCTCTCATCGTAGAGCCGTGGGGAATTTGCATATCAATGTCTTTGGATGGGTCCTTGATTGCCCAATACAATAGCCCTCGTTTGTACCTGAAGACCGATTCCAGTATTTATGTTTAAAATGCAAACCCATCGCGTCTTGTCATTATCTCACTATGCTGAGTACTGTCCGATCTTGCTGAAATGTTTATTGAAACGCCATCTTGTCTGCCTACTGAAAGTCTAGAACCTTCTGCCACAAGGCGTTGCGGCCATTTTACAGGCTGCTTGTGTCCTTTTTGAAACATGACAGCATTTTGCTGAAATAAAGCTGTTTATACGAAACTTTATGTCTCCTTCTCATTATTATAAAATCGCGATAATCTTGCGAATTCTACATTCCCCATTGTCATAACAGTAAATCAAACATCTAGCAATCCTTGCATCAAATATCACAATCATTTATTATAACTACTTACAAAGACATTATTTGGTTCTGTTACTATGCACACCCGCTGTGATCACACGGGTTTTTCTCTGCCCTATTGTAACATTAAAAATGTTTCTAGTGCCAGTTCTGTATATCCAAATTTAAATTAACAGTTTAATAGGAAATGGCTTGCTGGACAAAATATCATTGGCTTTGGTCAGAATAAATCATATCAGTTGGATTTACAAAACTTTCTGTCACAACTGATTGAGGAATCATTTAACTTCAGATACTGATGAATGTGCGGCAAACACATTGGGTGCAATTTTCAACTATGGCGGGGGAGGAAAACTGGCAGTTTCGAGCGGTCGCCCCACCTGAGATTCCTTTCCATTGAAGCCAATGGAAAGGAAAATGGGTGGGTGTATAACAGGCGGCTGATCTGCTATGGCATGTTTTTCGCCCCTGTCAAAGTTCAAAGTTACCCCATCATCATGTCAGTAAATCTGCAACAATAGCTTTAACTGCAGGTGTCACAGTGGCTACAGGATCAAACTTACCAACACTTCCCTTTGTGATGGTAAAACTGCTTTATGCTTAGATTCTTTGACAATTTGTCGAGTGCCATATTTGTGTATCAAACAAGATGCAAAATCTAACATCTAGAATCATAGGGGGAAAAATTCAGTTGGTTGCGCCTCCCGTTAGCGCCTTAAGAGGGCGCTAATGGGGCGCAAAGCATCTAGCGCCCAGGTGCGGCGATGTTTGCGCCACTCGTGAAATTAACTAGACATTTTGCGGCGGCGCTAAACACTACCGCCACGATCTCCTGTGCCGGCAGATCGTGACGTCAGTCGAGTGCGCAACGCCCCAGTATCGCCCCAGAGCAGATATTGAGTGGCGCCCCCTGCCTTACTACCTGATGCTAGCAACGACAGGTTGAGGGGAGCGAATTGCTGTCATGAAGGGACTGGGGGAGCGCTATTTAAAGGTGACCGCTTCCTGCCTTTTATTGTTGGTGCCATTTTTGAACCACGCATTCTGAGAGAGAGCGAGAGAGACTTCTGGAGAGATTCAACGCTGTGTGAAGGAGTTTTGGGTACTGAGCAGCACTTTGCAGGTTCATTTTGATTTGCCATTCCTTGTATCGATTTAGAAGAGACTGTGGGGGCTGCACTCTAAGCTCTTTCCCTGGTACTCTCCATTGTTCTTTCCAGCAGATTTGATGTGCAGGTCTCTCCAGGCAGAGATTCAAAGCTGCAATGAGCAGGATGTGGATGGAAAGCAAGATCAACCATCCCCTTTAAGAACTGGCCGGTGCCATTGTGTGTGTGTTCCATTGCTGACTGACATCACATGAGCTTCGCCAACGCTCTGAGGTAGCGCCTCGCTCCTCGGCCTTTGCGCCTTAAGACAGGTGTAAAGCGCCCGATTTAGTGCTACAATCACCTCCAGGGGCGATAAAAGTCAAGTTTGCAGTCGGTGGCGATAATTAGCGCCAGGCACTAATCTTTGCGCCCGGCCGATAATTGCGCCCCAAATGGGGCAATACTGAATTTCTCCCCCATAGAATCATAGAAATTTACGGCACCGAAGGAGGCCATTTGGCTCATCGTATCTGTGCTGGCCGAAAAAGAGCTATCTAGCCTAATCCCACTTTCCAGCTCTTGGTCCGTAGCCCTGTAGGTTACGGCACTTCAAGTACATATCCAAGTACTTTTTAAATGCGATGAAGTTTTCTGCCTCTACCATCCTTTCAGGCAGTGAGTTCCAGACCCCTCACCACCCTCTGGGTGAAAAAATTCTCCTCAACTCCCCTCTTATCCTTTGACCAATTAATTAAAATCTATGCCCCCTGGTTATTTAGCTCATGCTAAGGGAAATAGGTGCTTCCTTTCTACTCTATCTAGGCCCCTCATAATTTTATACACCTCAATTAAGGCTCCCCTCAGTCTCCTCTAAGAAAACAACCCCAGCCTATCCAATCATTCCTCAATCCTACAAGCTGGGTATGAATGTAAGTTGTGAGGAGGATGCAAGGAGGCTTCAAGGGGATATAGACAGGTTAAGTGAGTGGGCAAGAACATGGCAAATGAAATATCATGGGCCAACATTTGCGATCGGAGGCTTCCCGCGGGCGGACGCCTCGGACCTGCAAAATTTCCACGTAAGTACCTGGTGGCCTGGGAAGAATGCCGGCTTGCGATCCTGGGCCTCTCTGGGTCCATGTGGGCAAAGCCCCACCTATCCCAGGGGCACATGCGGTTCGTAGGTACATCTGGGATCACATGGGCCGGCCCAACCAATAAAAGAAAATCCCCATTCATACTTTTGACAGGTCCATACGTACGGAACTGTCAAAAGTATGAATGGAGATCACTTAAAAAATGCACCAACACATTAAATAAATTTAAAAAATTATTACGTATTTAAAATTAATTAAAATGCCATTTAATTAAATATTTTAAACCAAAATTTTATTTTTTGAAAAAAAAATTAAATGTTTTTACGGGGCTAAAATTAAACTGACCTTCTTGAAGAATATTTTAAATTTATAAATGACTGATAAAATTTCATTTTTCTACTTTTTAAAACTCTTATGCTGGTAAAAGCAAGCTTTACGCCTGCTTTTTCCAGGCACAAGAATTTGACAGGCATTCAGCGGGCGAAAGTTGAGCAAATAGTGCAACTCTCCACCCGCAGAGGCACTTTTCTTGGGCATGCGGAGGATCTGTCAAGTCTCGACAGATCGCAAGTGCCGGGTTTCAGCGCATGTGATTCGCATGCCTAAACCCGGCAATTGCGCGGCCTCTATGGAGAAAACTGAAGTTATCCACTTTGGTAAGAAAAATAGAAAAGCAGAGTATTTTTTAAATGGTGAGAGATTTGGAAATTTTGGTGTTCAGAGGGACCTGGGTGTCCTTGTACATGAATCACTGAAAGTTAACATGCAGGTACAGCAAGCAATTAGGAAATCAAATGGTTTGTTGGCGTTTATTACTGGATGATTTGAGTATAAGAATAAAGACGTCTTACTGCAATTATATAGGGCCTTGGTGAAACACACCTGGAGTACTGTGTACAGTTTTGATCTCCTTACCTAAGGAAGGATATCCTTGCCATAGAGGGAGTGCAACGAAGGTTCACCAGACTGGTTCCTGGGATGGGTGATTGTTATATGAGGAGAGATTGAGTAGACTAGGCCGATATTCTCTTGAGTTTAGAAGAATGAGAGGTGATCCCATTGAAACATACAAAATTCTTACAGGGCTTGACAGGGTAGAGGCAGGGAGGATGTTTTTCCTGGCTGGGGAGTCTAGAACCAGGGGTCACAGTCTCAGAATAAGGGGTCGGCCATTTAGGACTGAGATGAGGAGAAATTTCTTCACTCAGAGGGTGGTGCATCTTTGTAATTCTCTACACCAGAGGGCTGTGGCGACTCAGTTGTTGAGTATATTCAAGACAGAGATCGATAGATTTTTGAATATTAAGGCAATCAAGGGATATGGGGATAGTGCAGGAAAGTGGAGATGAGGTGGAAGATCAGCCATGATCTTATTGAATGGCAGAGCAGGCTTGAAGGGCCAAATGGCCTACTCCTACTCCTATTTATTATGTTCTTATGTTCTCATAGCTAAAATTCTCCAGTCCTGGCAACATCCTCGTAAATCTCCTCTGTACCCTCTCTAGTGCAATCACATCTTGCCTGTAATGTGGTGACCAGAACTGTATGCAGTATACTAGCTGTGGGATAACTAGTGTTTTATACAGTTCTAGCATAACCTCCCTGATCTTATATTCTATGCCTCGACTAATAAAGAAAAGTATCCCGTATGCCTTCTTAACCATTTATCTACCTGTCCTGCTACCTTTTGGGATCTGTGGACATGCACTCCAAGATCCCTCTGTTCCTTTACACTTCTCAGTATCCTAACATTTATTGTGTATTCACTTACCTTGTTAGCCCTCCCCAAATGCATCACCTCACACTTCTCCGGATTGAATTCCATTTGCCACTTTTCTGCCCACCTGACCAATCCTGCAGTCTACAATGTTCTTCCTCACTATCAACCACATGGCCAATTTTCGTATCATCTGCAAACTTCTTAATCATGCCCCTTACATTGAAGTCTAAATCATTGATATATACCACAAAAAGCAAGGGACCTAGTACTGAGCCCTGTGGAAGCCCACTGGAAACAGACCTCCAGTCAAAAAAACACCCATTGACCATTACCCTTTACTTCCTGCCACTGCGCCAATTTTGGATCCAACTTGCCACTTTACCTTGGATCCCATGGGATTTTACTTTTTTGACCAACCTGTCATGTGGGACCTTCTCAAAAGCCTCGCTAAAATCCATGTAGACTACATCAAACATGCTACCCTCATTGTCCCTCGTCATTACCTCCTCAAAAAATTAAATCAAGTTAGTCAGACACGACCTTCCCTTGACAAAACCATGCTGACTGTCCTTGATTAATCCGTGCTTTTCTAAGTGACGATTAATAATGTCCCTCAAAATTTTGTCCAATAATTTTCCCACCACCGAGATTAGGCTGACTGGCCTGTAATTACTTGGTCTATCCCTTTCTCCCTATTTAAACAACGTTACAACGTTAGCTGTCCTCCAGTCCTCCGGCACCATTGCCTTGAAAAGAAAATAGTGAGCATAATAGTTCATTGCAGTAGTTCCAATGATAGAGGTCAATTAAGGTTTACAACATGCCCTGTAACTTCTGTAAAGAATTGTCTGAGGAGTGATTTAACTTGTGCCTCCAGATATCGATGAAAGTGAAACCAACACATCGACCTGTTAACAAATCTGCAATGATATAATTGGCGGCTACACATGCATTTGCCAACCTGGCTATAACATGAAACTTCAGGAGGGCCGTAAAGTAGGCAATAGTGGATCAGTCGCCTTTTATACACCCGCTCGAGCTTCCTTTCCAACGAAGTCAATGTAAAGAAAAATGAGGCTGGGTGCATAATGGTTGGCTGATGCACTACCACTCATTTTATGTGTCTGCAGATCTTAAAATTTACCCACATTGTATACATAATTTCAGCAAGTTCTTTGATCGCAATTTTATATTTTGAAGAAAAACATAACTCGAGATATTACTATGGAATGTACAGAGCAATCTGGCAAATTATCGTGCATCGGGATCTGTTGAAAACACATCATTTAATTTGACACAATATGCCGAAGGAATGATGTAACTTACTAAAGAGTTGAACTTTTTTCTCCAGACATCGATGAATGCGCAACCAACACATCAACCTGTCAACAAATCTGCAACAATACAATTGGAAACTACACCTGCAGTTGCCGTCCTGGCTTCAGCATCAACATGAACAACACTTCTCTTTGTGATGGTAGGAAATCATCAAATATACGGATTTTCTGCAATTGATGATTTGAAAATTATCCTCCAACTACCAGATCTCATTGCCCTGCACATTCTAGATGGTTTCAAGCAACATCTTTTGTTCTACTGAATTACTAAGCAATCAGAGATTCACTACAATTTTCTGTGTCCCTACGCAATAGGGATATATTGATTGCAGAATATATTAAAACTATTGTAGTAAATCAGTGAGTTACCATGAAATTTCAAGTACGTTTCACAGTTTCTAATCAATGGGCTGTGTTTTGCAGATAAGGACTCGCCATTGGTCAATGGGCCTGACTCTGCGGTCGGTATGATGGTGTACTCTCAGGGTGCGTTGTCATACCGCCTTTGAAAATGACTGCAGGTTCGGAATTTCCGCATGTGCTAAATTCCGAAATTGCAATCTGTCAAGATCCGACTGTGCGTTGGCTTCACTGATCGTTTCACCTACCCATTCAAATCAACGTACGGGCGAAAAGTTGGGCTAATTGCCCACCTACTGTGCATTAATTACCCTGAAATTTTTTTCATCTGGTGCAAATAGGCTCAGGAGGCTGTTGCACACCGTAAGGGGAGGGGGGTGGGGGGGGGAGTTGAGAAAATTACATTAGTTTATGCTGCAGCCCATAACAATGAGGCACTGTTTCATGTCTGAGTGGAAAGAAACATTGAAAGAAACTTTCATTTGTTTGAGGTTGAAAACAAGGACTTTTTTTGTCAACGTCTTTGCTGCCTAAAAGACTTTTGTCGTTTCAGTTTAATTCCCAACTTCTATATTGATAGGATTTAATTCACTTTCATGATTTCCTCATGTTATCAGATATTTAAACTCCCGATTTTAGATTGTGTCAAAAGTTGGTTAGTCTAATAGAGAAGAAACAAATTTGCTGGGACTATAAGAATGTAATTATAGGTTTGTGTATTACAATCTTGGTTTGGGTATTAAATACTATTAAAATGATCGTCATTTATTAAAAAAATAGCATTTCTGGCTGGTAAGTTATTAAAATGAGTTGTGGGCAAATCAGCAATCTCCTCTGTTTCCTGATTGGCTAAGAGCCAGGAAGTGAAAGGAGCCCCGCCCCATGTGATCCCAGGTTCACATACGCACAATGGTGCGCCCCTGGGATCCGTGGGCCTCTATGCTGAGCACAACTCTGCAGCGTTTGCAACAAAATTTTTGATGGCGGGTTCGCACGAGGTAAGCACGGATTTCATTCGGATGTTGGCGGCGTCCTCATTAGCTACGCCGCCGACCGCGAATTCAGGGCCAATGTTCCTGTCATTTATAATCAATGGGGGCGGGAACATTATAGTTTGGTGTAATATGCTTTTTCCAACTGTCTTTGTTCTGCCAGACTTCTCCTTTATTACATCGGCCAGCTTGTCAGTTAAGCTGCTAATCTAACTTTTAACCCCTTCAGTCCCCCCTTTTGGCCCTTGGTGATAGCCCAAGATGGCCAACTAACTTCACCTGCCCCTGCTCCTCACCCCATCACTGCTGGCCAGGCAGATTATTGGATTCACACGGGTGTGGCTACTTAAACTACCTCTAACATTCCCTGCTTCTCTCCCAATCTATACTGTGTTTTAACAACGGTTTTAGCAATGGTTTGGTTATGGCGTCGTTTACATCGAGTACAATATTCAAACATAAGTATGAAGACAATTAGCAACTGCACCACCACCAATACATGAGATGCAATTCTGATCCAGGGGTGTATGTCCACCTTAATACCCCAGTCCTAAAGTGTCTGCCACCATGAGGCATCTTCCAGCTTGGCCTCCACATCCTTCCCCAGTTGTTTGAACTCTTGCTCAATTTGGTGATACTGCTTAATTATTGCCCCAGCCTCTTCCCTCATTTCCAGTAGGTGTTCTGGTAGTTTCGGGATGTCCTTCCCCTCAGGGAGTACATATTCGAGCATGCTGTCCTTTAGGTCCTCAGTTGGACTCACCCGTTCCTCGCGGGGCGACCGTAGGTAGGTTATGGTTGCATGTCCGATCATTGTTGGGGCCCGGGGGCAGAAGCAGAAACTTGAGCTGGTCACTGGGCACTGGATGTTACCATACTGGTATTGAGATTCACTGGTGGTCACACAGTATTCTCCTTTTCCCCGGTGTGCTGTTCGCGTTGGCTCATGGCGGGCGCTGGAAATTTCAAGGGTACAGTTTCGGGTGTTGAAGCCGCACATGGCTCCTGGCCCCGTCTCCACGGGATGTGTGCAGACTACGTTACTCCCCCTTTCTCTGCATCCCTCTAGCAAGATCCCCATCAAGAAGGAACCTTTCTGGGCTGCATAACGTTGTGGTACCTGAGCCAATTGCCATCTCTTATGATCCCGACATTCTCTACCTCGTAGAGGGGCTAGGATTCCCTTTCCTGCAGACTGGGTACAGCTAATACCATTCCTATCAGCCTCAGGTGAGTGGTAACACAATGTTTAGTTGTCGGGTAGATCCTTATAAGTCCTCATAGGGTGCATGAAGAGCAATTGCCGCTCTCTGGCACCCAGACTTGCAGTGCACTATCGGTAGGTCCGCCCATCCCCTGCAGGTCTCGGCAATGGCCTTTGCGAGTGACGCCTTTAAGGTTCTATTCATTGGCCACGATCTTATCTGAGGAGGAGCGTTGGGGGCGGGACTGCTGGTTTCCGGGTTCCAGTCCCGGCCTCAGTGACGTCTGACGACCAGACGCTATTTTCCCTTGATTGGTCTTGTTAAGTCCGCCCCGCGGGCTTGCCGGCCAATTAAGGGAAAGCCGGTGTCAGATGACGTCAGTGCATGATGCTTCATCTACCGGTTTTCTTAAAGGGTCAAACCCCATAATTTTTTGACAGATGAATTGTCAGTGTTTTGCAGCATTGAGGTGCTGTCAAACACTGACAATCACTGTCCAAAGGTGAGCCCTTGCTCCCAGGGTCACCAATGACTCTCTCCTTCGGAGAAAACAGAGGCAGCTGCATGTGAGATTGCAGAAGCCATCTGTCAATTCTCCCGATCAGATGAGGCTTCACAGAAACATCAAATCTTCTCACCTGCAGATACATATAAACAGAATAAAAATATTTCTCACTACATTCTTTCACCTGTCATACTTACCTGTGCACCATTGCACCCATCACACTACCTCTACAGCTATCATTTACACACTTACACTGCAGCAGACCCACAGCTCACCTTGCTGACCCTGGCGGGGTTTTCCGCCCTCGGGAAGGCTGCATCAGCAGGCGGAAAATGGTGAAAAGCCTCTTAACTGCCTGTTAACTACCTGTTAACAGGCAGTTAATTGGCTCTAATCCCCTTTCCGCCACTAGGAGACGGGTCCCTGCGCGAGTCGGGGACCCTCTTCCTGGGAAGATGGTTCGGAGGCGGGTTGGGAGCGGGGTTTGGACCTAATTATTCCCATTTTCCCAGCAGTCCCGCCTCCAAACCTGCCTCCTCAGGGCTGGTAAAATCCAGCCCATGCTCTCTATCATTCCCGAGCTCTGTGGGTGGTATGGTAAGTGAAACCTCTGTTTTACTCCTAATAGGGCACATGTCTGCTTGATGACTTTGCCAGTGAAGTGTGTTCCCTGATCTGAATCTATTTGCAGTGGCAACCCCCCACTCCAGTCGTTCCAGGGGCCGGTATGACCTATTTCTCTGCCGCTAATTTTATCATTTCCCTGACTTCTTCTCGGGTCAGGGGGTTGCTAGACTGTACTATCCCCTGTCTAGTTCCCTGGCCCTCTTTGCCCCCTCCTCTGGCCCAGCAATCTGCTCGGCTATGACCCGTCTTACGGCAGTTACCACACCTCTGGTCCTTGTTCCCTTTCTCCATTTTACATTTGCGGGCCCTGTGCCCGGGTTTGCTGCAGTTGTAACAATTCCCAGAACAGGTTACCGCCGCTACCCTCCCGCCGTGAGCTTCCTTCCCCTTTCTGCTTCTCCTATCTACCTCGGTGGCCCACTCCACAACTTCCTCAAAGTCAGTTCCCACCGGTATTCCTAATTCAAGGATCTTCTGGTGTTCTGCACTAAGTCCTTCCTTCAACATTTTTAGAAACACTGGATCGTCTCTCTGGGTTATCTGTTCCCGAGAAGTCGCAATACATGGTGTATTTTTGCTCCGCGTACTCATGCGCCCTTTTGCCTTTATTCTGGGTTAGTCCCACCACCGCTGACTGGTTTAATCGGGCTTTCCCTAGTCCTCCCTTTACCAATCGCTTAAAACAGTTGTATCTTCCGAGCTGATTCAATTCCCGTGCATCCTTCCAATTTCCACTAAGGATTAAGTTGGGCATCCCTAGCCAGGTTTGCCGGGGTACCTTGGACTTTACGAGGATGTGTATATCTTCCGGGTGAAGTGAGTGTACATCTATCATCTCCTCTAACTTATTCCAAAAGTCAGTGTTTGCATGGTTTGTTTTAGGGGTCGGGAGGTCCCTCGTCATCATCTGTTTCTCGGCTGGGGTGAACGGGACAAATCGTACTGTAGTCTGAGCCTGCCCATTTTCCACATGTCTACTCTCCGTCCTAATAAGGGTCATGGCCATTATGCCCTTCGTCCCGGTTTCGGGCAGTGGCGGGGCCGATGGTCCCTCTGCGTCATATTTAGGTGGGGGCTCCCAACCCCCGCCATCGTCCTGTCTGTCGTAATCTGCGGCTTCATTCTCTAATTCTCCCCAGCCAATGTCGTCATTATCTTCTATCGCTCTAAACCTTGGTCCCGGTGCCCGCACTGCACTGACCTTAAACTTTTCCTTTTCTATATAACTTTGTACATGTTTACTGAGTCCTAAGTAGCTACTAATAATTATAAGTATTCTTTTCTCTTCCTTACCCTACACTGGGCGCCCCACCATTCCCTTTGCCTGTCTGGACTGTCATTCGGACTCCAGCCTTTCTTTTTCATTTTCTCGATTAGTTTCTTATTTTTTTCAGCTATAAATTTGGTTATGGACCCTTCCGGTCCCCAGTCTTCCCCTCCTGTGGCCATTCTTTTGTTTTATTCCTCTGGCCTGCGCAAACGGTAACTCGGACCTTCCTGCTACAATGCGGTTCTGTTTACCTATGGCGGCTCATGGTTCTACTGCACAGAGATCACTCCAGGACCCGCTCGTCTCCTGCTCGGATTCCCTACAGTCACACATTGAGCCTTCTGGGGTTCCGCACCTAACTATGAGTGTTAATATAAGGTACTCACCCGACTTGCGGTCCCATTATGGTTGATCGTTCGACTGCGTCCTGGGAATCCTGCCGACTGCACCAAGTTGTTGTGGGATTTCTCTCTGCCCCAAAGCAGACGGAGACGAGCGTGTACTGGTTCCAAGAAATCTTTATTCAAGCACGTGCAGGGAGAGGCCCTCTCAGTCTGAGCTGAGACGGGAGTCTAATTTTTACATTCGAGCAGTTGGCTTATATACAATTTTACATCTTGTTTCTTTCACATCTTCGGAACTTGGCCAATTAATTGTCCAAGTCACGTACACTTAATCACATCTCCACAAAACTCATCTTGTTTATCTCATTTGCCCTGTTTCCACATCTGCCATTGTTCTACCCTTTTAGCTCTTATCCAATTTCCTATACTAAACAAGATCTTCGCAAATCACATTGTCAGCCCATTGTTCAATGTATGGCCTCCTTGCCTTCTTTCACTCCCCCAATCATCGTGTAATATGCTTTTTCCAACTGCCTTTGTTCTGCCCGACCTCTCCTTTATTACATCAGCCAGCTAGTCAGTTAAGCCGCTAATCTAACTTTTAACCCCTTCAATGGTGTACTCTAAGAGTGCGTCGTCATACCAGCTTTGAAAATGACTGCAAGTTCGGGATTTCCGCATGTGCTAAATACCAAAGTTGTGATCTGTCAAGATCCGACTGTGCATCGGCTTTGCTGCACGTTTCACCTACCCATTCAAATCAACATACTGGCGAAAAGTTGGGGGAATTGCCCACCTGCTGCGCAATTATTACCCTGAACATTTTTCATCTGTTGCAAAGAGGCGCAGGAGCCTGTTGCACAGCGTAAGGGGAGGGGGGTGGGGACATGTTAAGAAAATGGCTTTGATTTATGCTGCAGCCCATAACAATGAGGCACTGGTTCATGTCTGAGTGGAAAGAAATGTTCAACGAAACTTTCATTTGTTTGAGCTTGAAAACAAAGACTTTTTGTGTAAATGTCTTTGCTCCCTAAAAGACTTTTGTAGTTTCGGTTTAATTCCCAACTTCTATATTGATAAGATTTAATTCACTTTCATGATTTCCTCATGTTATCAGACATTTAAACTCCCGATTTTAGATTGTTTCAATTGATCAAAAGTTACTTAGTCTAATAGAGGAAAAACAAATTGGCTAGGACTATAAGAATGTAATTATAGGTTTGTGTATTATAATCTTGGTTTGGGTATTAAATACTATTACAATGATCGTAATTTATTAATAAAATAGCATTTCTGGCTGCTAAATTATTAAAATGAGTTGTTGGCAAATCAGCAATCTCCTCTGTTTCCTGATTGGCTAAGAGCCAGGAAGTGAAAGGAGCCTCGCCCCACGTGATCCCAGGTTCACATACGCACAATGGTGTGCCCCTGGGATCCGTCGGCCTCCATGCTGTGCACAACTCTGCATCATTTGCAAGGACATTTTTGAAGGGTGGTTCAGCCACAAAAGAGCCTCCAATGCCTGGTCACTGAACTGGTGTGCTCTCTCCCTGGGCCTCTGAGCAGCCATGAGATTCCTGGTTGAAGAATTGCACCTTCTTGCAGGCCCAGCTCACAAGCAGCAATGATCAGGGTGAGGCTGTGCAGCATGATTGAACCTCCCCTTTAAGTACTGGAAGGTGCCAGACTGTCTGAGTACTAGGTAATTGACAGCACCTGAGCTTGAGTAGCACTCTGAGGTAGCGCATCATTCCCCAATGTTAGTGCCTTAAGAGACGTGTATAGTGCTTGATTTAGCGCTCCAATCACCTCCAGGGGAGCTGGAGACGAATTTTGCGTTTGCCGGCGCTAATTTGCGCCTCAGACATACGTAGTTTGCTTTGTTTAGATTTAAGACCCTAGTTTCACATTTAACTAAGTCACTTTCAAACTCAATATAAAATTCTATCATATTATGGTCACTCTTCCCTAAATTTTAAATTTTAAAGAGAAACAACATGAATTATATTGCTGCTGAATGTAAAAAGAATCTGACTTGATAAAGTCCATCAAGATGTGTTAAAAACACATGATTTAGGTTGACAATGTAAGGCCAAATGTCACTCAAACTGAGCGTCTAGTAATTGGATTGTTTTTCTCCAGATATCGATGAATGCGCAACCAACACATCAATCTGTCAACAAATCTGCAACAATACAATTGGAAACTTCACCTGCAGTTGCCGTCCTGGCTTCAGCATCAACATGAACAACACTTCTCTTTGTGATGGTAGGAAATCTTCAAATATACAGATTCTCTGTAAATGATAATTTGAAAATTATCCTTCAACTAGCATTTCCCGTTGCCCTGCACATTCTAGATGTATTCAAGCAAAGTCTTTTGTTCTCCTTAATAATTAAATAATGAGAGACTCACGACAATTATCTGTGTCCCTACACAATAGGGATATATTGATTGCAGAATATGTTAAAACTATTGTAGTAAATCAGTGATTTACCATGAAATTTCACTTACCTTTCATAGTTTCTAATCAATGGGCTGCGTTTTGCAACTCTGGACTCGCCATTACTCAATGGCCCTGAATCTGTGGTCGGTATGATGGTGTACTCTAAGAGTGCACTGTCATACCGACTTTGAAAATGACTGCAAGTTCGGGATTTCCACATGTGCTAAATTCCGAAGTTGCGATCTGTGAAGTTCCGACTGCGCGCCGGCTTCGCTGCACGTTTCACCTACCCAATCAAATCAGTGTACTGGCGAAAAGTTGGGCTAATTGCCCAGCTACTGCGCCTTAATTACCCTGAAAAATGTTTATGTCTGGTGCAAATAGGCGCAGGAGCCAGTTGCACAGCGTAAGGGGAGGAGGGAGATGAGAAAATGGTCTTAATTTATGCCACAGCCCATAATAATGAGGCACTGGTTCGTGTGTGAGTGGAAAGAACCTTTGAAAGAAACTTTCATTTGTTTGAGTTTGGAAACAGGGCCTTTTTGTGTCAACGTCTTTGCTGCTTAAAAGACTTTTGTAGTTTTGGTTTAATTCCCAACTTCTATATTGATAAGAGTTAATTCACTTCCATGATTTCCTCATGTTATCAGACATTTAAACTCTCGATTTTAGATTGTGTCAATTAATCAAAAGTTACTTCGTCTAATAGAGGAGAAACAAATTGGCTAGGACTATAAGAATGTAATTATAGGTTTGTGTATTATAATCTTGGTTTGGGTATTAAATACTATTACAATGATCGTAGTTTATTAATAAAATAGCATTTCTGGCTGCTAAATTATTAAAATGTGTTGTGGGCAAATCAGCTATCTCCTCTGTTTCCTGATTGGCTAAGAGCCAGGAAGTGAAAGGAGCCCCGCCCCACGTGATCCCAGGTTCACATACGCACAATGGTGCGCCCCTGGGGTCCGTGGGCCTCTATGCTGCGCACAACTCTGCAGCGTTTGCAAAGAAATTTTTGATGGCGGGTTCACACGAGGTAAGTGCGGATTTCATTCAGATGTTGGCGGCGTCCTCAGTAGCTAGGCCGCCGATCGCGAATTCAGGGCCAATGTTCCTGTCATTTATAATGAATGGGGGCGGGAACATTATAGTTTGGTGAGGGCAGGTGACGAAAGTCACACGCAATAGTATCCATACATTTAGTAAGATTTTATAATGCTGAATTTATATTTTAAAGAGAAACAACACTAATGATATTGCTGCTGAATGTAAAGAGGAATCTGACATTATACAGTGCATCATGATGTTCAGAAAACATGTGATTTAGGTTGACAATGTCCAGCCAAATTTCACTCAAACTGAACGAGGGGTAATTGGACTTTTTTCTCCAGATATCGATGAATGCGCAATCAACACATCAACCTGTCAACAAATCTGCAACAATACAATTGGAAACTACACCTGCAGTTGTCGTCCTGGCTTCAGCATCAACATGAACAACACTTCTCTTTGTGATGGTAGGAAATCTTCAAATATACGGATTTTCTGCAATTGATGATTTGAAAATTATCCTCCAACTACCAGAGACTCACTGCAATTTTCTGTGTCCCTACACAATAAAAATGTTTTGAATGCAGACAATAATAAATCAAGGTTCCTTGGAAATTTCAAGCACGTGACACATTTTATAATCAATCGGCTGTGTTTTCAGTTCTAGACTCGCCCTTACTCAATGTACTCAATGTATGGATACTATTGGGTGTGACTTTCGTTACCTGCCCTCACCTGCACATTCTAGATGGTTTCAAGCAAAATCTTTTGTTCTCCTTAATTACTAAGCAATCAAAGATTAACTACAATTTTCTGTGTCCCTACGCAATAGGGATTTATTAATTGCAGATATGATAAAACTATTGTAGTAAATCAGTGAGTTACCAATAAATTTCAAGTACCTTTCACAGTTTCTAATCAATGAGCTGTGTTTTGCAGTTCTGGACTTGCCATTACTCAATGGCCCTGAATCTGCAGTCGGTATGATGATGTTGTGGGATTTTCTCTGCCCCAAAGCAGATGGAGACGAGCGTGTACTGGTTCCAAGAAATCTTTATTCAAGCACGTGCAGGGAGAGGCCCTCTCAGTCTGAGCTGAGATGGGATTCTAATTTTTACATTCGAGCAGTTGGCTTATATACAATCTTACATCTTGTTTCCTTCACATCTTCGGGACTTGGCCAATTAATATTCCAAGTCACGTACACTTAATCACATCTCCACAAAGCACATCTTGTTGATGTCATTTCTCCTGTTTCCACATCTGCCATTGTTCTACACTTTAGCTGTTATCCAATTTCGTACACTTAACCACATCTTCGCAAATCACATTGTCGGCCCATTGTTCAATGTATGGCCTCCTTGCCTTCTTTCACTCCCCCAATCATCGTGTAATATGCTTTTTCCAACTGTCTTTGTTCTGCCAGACTTCTCCTTTATTACATCAGCCAGAGAGTCAGTTAAGCTGCTAATTTAACTTTTAACCCCTTCAGTCCCCCCTTTTGGCCCTTGGTGATAGCCCAAGATGGCCAACTAACTTCACCTGCCCCTGCTCCTCGCCCCATCACTGCTGGCCAGGCAGATTATTGGATTCACACGGGTGTGGCTACTTAAACTACCTCTAACATTCCCTGCTTCTCTCCCAATCTATACTGTGTTTTAACAACGGTTTTAGCAATGGTTTGATTATGGCGTCGTTTACATCGAGTACAATATTCAAACATAAGTATGATGAGAATTAGCAACTGCACCACCACCAATACATGAGATGCAATTCTTATCGAGGGGTGTACGTCCACCCTAATACCCCAGTCCCAAAGTGTCTGCCACCATGAGGCATCTTCCAGCTTGGCCTCCACATCCTTCCCCAGTTGTTTGAACTCTTGCTTAATTTGGTGATACTGCTTAATTATCGCCCCAGCCTCTTCCCTCAGTACCAGTAGGTGTTCTGGTAGTTTCGGGATGTCCTTCCCCTCAGGGAGTACATATTCGAGCATGCTGTCCTTCAGGTCCTCAGTTGGACTCACCCGTTCCTCGCAGGGCGACCGTAGGTAGGTTATGGTTGCATGTCCGATCATTGTTGGGGCCCGGGGGCAGAAGCAGAAACTTGAGCTGGTCACTGGGCACTGGATGTTACCATACTGGTATTGAGATTCACTGGTGGTCACACAGTATTCTCCTTTTCCCCGGTGTGCTGTTCGCGTTGGCTCATGGCGGGCTTTGGAAATTTCAAGGGTACAGTTTCGGGTGTTGAAGCCGCACATGGCTCCTGGCCCCGTCTCCACGGGATGTGGGCAGACTACGTTACTCCCCCTTTCTCTGCATCCCTCTAGTGAGATCCCCATCAAGAAGGAACGTTTCTGGGCTGCATAACGTTGTGGTACCTGAGCCAATTGCCATCTCTTATGAACCCAAAATTCTCTACCTCGTAGAGGGGCTTGGATTCCCTTTCCTGCAGACTGGGTACAGCTAATACCATTCCTATCAGCCTCAGGTGAGTGGTAACACAATGTTTAGTTATCGGGTAGATCCTTATAAGTCCTCGTAGGGTGCATGAAGAGCAATTGCCGCTCTCTGGCACCCAGTCTTGCAGTGCACTATCGGTAGGTCCGCCCATCCCCTGCAGGTCTCGGCAATGGCCTTTGCGAGTGACGCCTTTAAGGTTCTATTCATTGGCCACGATCTTACCTGAGGAAGCGCGTTGGGGGCGGGACTGCTGGTTTCCGGGTTGTAGTCCCGGACTCAGCGACGTCTGACGACCAGACGCTATTTTCCCTTGATTGGTCTTGTTAAGTCCGCCCCGCGGGCTTGCTGGCCAATTAAGGGAAAGCCGGTGTCAGATGACGTCAGTGCATGACGCTTCATCTACCGGTTTTCTTAAAGGGTCAAACCCCATAATTTTTTGACAGATGAATTGTCAGTGTTTTGCAGCATTGAGGTGCTGTCAAACACTGACAATCACTGTCCAAAGGTGAGCCCTTGCTCCCAGGGTCACCAATGACTCTCTCCTTCGGAGAAAACAGAGGCAGCTGCATGTGAGATTGCATAAGCCATCTGTCAATTCTCCCGATCAGATGAGGCTTCACAGAAACATCAAATCTTCTCACCTGCAGATACATATAAACAGAATAAAAATATTTCTCACTACATTCTTTCACCTGTCATACTTACCTGTGCACCATTGCACCCATCACACTACCTCTACAGCTATCATTTGTACACTTACACTGCAGCAGACCAACAGCTCGCCTCGCTGACCCTGGCGGGGTTTTCCGCCGTCGGAAAGGCCGCATCAGCAGGCGGAAAATGGTGAAAAGCCTCTTAACTGCATGTTAACTACCTGTTAACAGGCAGTTAATTGGCTCTAATCCTCTTCCCGCCGCTCGGAGACGGGTCCCTGTGCGAGTCGGGGACCTTCCTCCCGGGAAGATGGTTCAGAGGTGGGTTGGGAGCGGGGTTTTGGATCCGCTCCTAATTTTTCCCATTTTCCCAGCAATTCCGCCTCCAAACCTGCCTCCTCAGGGCTGGTAAAATCCAGCCCATGCTCTCTATCATTCCCGAGCTCTGTGGGTGGTATGGTATGTGAAACCTCTGTTTTACTCCTAATAGAGCACATGTCTGCTTGATGACTTTGCCAGTGAAGTGTGTTCCCTGATCTGAGTCTATTTGCAGTGGCACCCCCCAATCCAGTCGTTCCAGGGGCCGGTACGACCTATTTCTCTGCCGCTAATTTTATCATTTCCCTGACTTCTTCTCGGGTCAGGGGGGTGCTAGACTGTACTATCCCTTGTCTAGGTCCCTGGCCCTCTTTGCCCCCTCCTCTGGCCCAGCAATCTGCTCGGCTGTGACCCGTCTTACGGCAGTTACCACACCTCTGGTCCTTGTTCCCTTTCTCCATTTTACATTTGCGGGCCCTGTGCCCGGGTTTGCTGCAGTTGTAACAATTCCCAGAACAGGTTACCGCCGCTACCCTCCCGCCGTGAGCTTCCTTCCCCTTTCTGCTTCTCCTATCTACCTCGGTGGCCCACTCCACAACTTCCTCAAAGTCAGTTCCCACCGGTATTCCTAATTCAAGGATCTTCTGGTGTTCTGCACTGAGTCCTTCCTTCAACATTTTTAGAAACACTGGATCGTCTCTCTGGGTTATCTGTTCCTGAGAAGTCGCAATACATGGTGTATTTTCGCTCTGTGTACTCATGTGCCCTTTTGCCTTTATTCTGGGTTAGTCCCACCACCGCTGACTGGTTAGATCGGGCTTCCCCTAGTCCTCCCTTTACCAATCGCTTAAAACAGTTGTATCTTCCTAGCTGATTCAATCCCCGTGCATCCTTCCAATTTCCACTAAGGATTAAGTTGGGCATCCCTAGCCAGGTTTGCCGGGGTACCTTGGTGTAGAATTCGCAATATATCGCGATTTTATTAATAAGGAGAAAAACACATAGTTTCGTTCAAACAGCTTTTATTTCAGCAGAATGCTGTCAGGTTTTCAAAGTGGACACAAGCAGCTGTAAAATGGCCGTCGCACCTCGTGGCAGAACATTCTAGACTTTTCAACAGGCAGACAAGATGGCGTTCCAGTAAACATTTGTGCAAGATCGATTAAGACTCAGCACATTGAAGATAATACACGAGACATCATGGGTTTACAGTATACACATAAATACTGAAATCGGTCTCCCAGGTACGAATAAAAGCTGTTGTACTAAGTAATCAAGAACCCATCCAAAGACATTAATATGTAGAATCCCAACGACTCTACGATGAGAGAGCCGTTAGCGGGTAGTTACAGAAAACACTTGGAAGCCCCAAAACCCCTCCAGGGAGAACACCGACCGATTAAACAATGGGAGAAATATTAACAGGTACTCAGACATTTACGAGTAGCCCCGAAACCCATTAAAACGAAGATCACCCTATACAAGACATTTGAGCGCCAAACCCTAACAAAAGAAAAGACATTAAGGTTGGGCGGGAAACGGAAGATTTTGCACTATAATTGCAAGCTCCAAACCGTCCATCTTTCTCTTATTCAGGTGACTCTTATCCTCGTGGCTGCTCCTGTGCTCTTGACTCGCCGTCTTGTTCCTGCTTGCCTCGTGTCTCTTTTCAAAAGACTGTTGAACTTTACGATCTGCTCGAATCTACCTCGTGTCGTGTCGCGAAGACCTGTGTAGAACTGGGCTCTGAAGCCTTGAAGCAGGCGCACCATTCCGATAAGTCGGTAAACGGTGTTGGAACCGAAGGCCCGAGATGAGATGAGATGAGATGAGATGAGATGAGAAGAGAAGAAGACCATACTTATCGCCACGGTCAGTAAGCCCCGACCGCGCCTGTAGGTCGAATAGACATTTTCCTTGCCAGGAAGACTTCTTTGAGTTCTACAGAACTGACACAGGAAGACTCTTCTTCGAGTTTTATCGAACCAGTGCGAGGGCACAGGAAGACTCTTTTTTGAGTAGAGTCGGAACTCCGAGGACAACACAGATCTTCATGACAGCAGACGTTCCAGCCTGCTAGCCGGAGCAGAAACGAGTAAACAAGTGGGGCCAGGAGACCCCCTGATCGACACGTGGGCGCTGCGGTGAAAAACATCCGATCAGAGTTTTCGGAATTCCCCGAGTTATCACGAGTGGTGAGCATGAGTCTCGAATCCTACGAATCTAGCTTAGGACAGATATTGATAGGGGAGGGTTTCAAGTATTAAGGATAATTGTAATGTGTGCCCCCATTTACGATGTGTCGTTCGTTCCTCGTTTCCCCGAAATTAATTACATAACTGCGTGTAAGATTGTACTGTCATTAATCTGTGCTTATGACATGTATTTCGTAATCTTAATTATTATGCAATAAAGATTTTCCATCTCGTACCATTCAACCGAGTCTACCTGAGTTTCATCTCCATTACTGCTCTCGCATCTAAGTCCAGTGTCTAGAACCGTAAGGGCGAGTGGGTCGAACCACTCACAGGTGTGTCTAGTGCTCCCAGACTGGCTGGAGACCAGAACAGGCAACAAGGCCTAAACCCGCACTAGCACCCGGGCTGCACAGAGCCGCACGAATCTCACAGGCTGAGAGACAAAAACCCTTACAGAAAATGGCGACCGCGGCAGGACACTGGCAGCGAGAGGGTAGTGTGTTAGACTTTGGTGTGAATGTACGAAATGTTATGCAGGAAAAGATAGCAGATTATGTGTTCGGAAAGGTAAATCTAACTAAGAAATGGATAAGTGACCTGTTAGCGGATAAGAGTCCACTAGAGGCAGCCGAGAGGTGGACAGATAGTAAGGAACATAAAAAGACAGTCGAGAAAGCAGTCTGGTTAATGTGTTACAAAAGGCAGGTCCAGATTTCAAACCAGGTCATTACAGCGCAAACAGCTCGGATCAGGCATTTAGAGGAGGAAATGGATGAGAAAGTCTCTGGAGGGGAGTTGCTCATCAGGAATTTAAGTGCACTGCACTGAGAACGCCAGGAAATCACCAGTCACCACAAAGCAAAAATAGATTACCTCGAGTGTCAGGTCACTGAGGCAAAGTTAAGTGAGGGCAGACTAAAGGAACGATGTGCCCGCCAAGCTGCCCAAATAAGAGCCCAGGAAGAGAGCTTAACGGGGGTTAGGGCGGCATGTAAGATGGCCCTTGAGGATAAATTTCAGGGGGCCGATCATAGCGTCTGCCAAAAGGAGATAGAACACCTTAAAAGGGCCGTGAACAAAGCGCACGGCATGGTGTGCCTTATCAGTCCGTCAGCACACCAGCCACTAGTAGATGAGGAGTCTCAGAAATTCCCACCAAGTAAAGCAAAGGAAGTATTAGCCACTACGCCCTCCGCGCCACCCAGCTATTCGGAAACCTGGGTAAGGGAGGAAGTAGTAGAAGAAACAAAAGAGCCCACTGAGGAAGAAGTGGAAAAGGGACCGTTGTGTCCAGTTACGGGTATAAAAAGGGGCCCAAACAGAAACGGTGGGGAGGAACCAGGGGTCCTCCTCAACCAGCTTGTGTTGCCTCACAGCTCACACCAGCTGAGAGTTATGATAAATCACGTACGGAAGCTGACCGAGTCAGACGACCCTTCCGTACATTTCAGAGAAGTTGAGCAAACCGCAGCCATTAACGGCTGCGACGATGGGGAAACAGCAAAAATGCTGTTATTTTCGTTAGGCAGTTCAATCCTTCAGTGTCTCTCGGATGAGAGCAAGAGGGGAACCAAGACCTATGAGGCATTAAAAAATGAGGTCCTAGAAGTGTTGGGGACGGACGATGAAGGTCCGTTTGCTAGAGTGGGACAGACAGTGCAGATGGAGGGAGAACCCCCGAAGGTTTTTGCCGACAGGCTGTGGCCAGTATATCAGCGCAGCTGTCCAGGTGCGCCAGAGCGCGACGCTGTGGACGGCGTCGGTTTAACTCATTGGCTCAGGTGTATAGTAGCCAACAGTTTGCCAGCCGTCAGAGAGCAGGCAAAAGCATGGTTTGATCCCACTGACCCCAACATTACGGAAGAGTCGGTCTTAAATCGACTCACGGTAGGATACCGTAATATAAGGGGTATGGGAACACGTCCCCTTAAGGGAAAAGTACATGAGGTACGACCCGCAGCCCCGGCTCAAAAGGAGTGGCATCAGGAGGGTAACCGCGCCCCGCAGGCAAGTAATGCTTGTTACGGGTGTGGGAGGACAGGGCACTGGCGCAAGAACTGCAGGAACCCTTGGAAGGATTCCAGGGATAAAAATCCCGCAGCCCGAGCCCAGATGCCTGTCTCTGTTAGGGAAGCTAGTGCACCCACCCCTCCCGACGACCTCGAAACAGTGTTGGGAGCCATGCGCAACTTCATGAGTGCACATGGAAAAGTGACGGTTGCTACCGGCCCCGTAGGTGCCGCAGGCCCGTCTAACCATACCCAATGACTAGAGCCCACGCAGCCTGCCTACCTGTGTCCTTTTAAAAGACACGCACAGGAGGGCGTCTCCTGTGAGGAGGCCAGGTTAAAAGAGCAGGCCTTGCGGGAGGAGAACGCCCGCTTAATAGGGAAAATAGATGGGCTGGAAGGGCAGCTTAGAGAGCAGGCCCTGCGGGAGGAGAACGCCCGCTTAATGGGAAAGTTAGACGTGCTCAGGCTAGAAGGGCAGCTTAGAGAGATAAAAACAGCCTACAGGGTAGCCAGGAGCAGGGAGTATGAGGATTTAAAACAGGATAGAAATCTGCAGCCTCCAGCAGGTGAGATTTCACAGAAACAAGCAGGGGCGGTGGCCTGTCTTAGGGGAGGGGCCAGACCTGAGAGTGGGGACTCGCAGCCCCAGGTAGGACCACAAGGCACACAGGCAGGCAAAGCAGCTTGCATCAGGGGAGGAGACATCCTGGAAAATTGTGAAACATTTTTGTGGGGTTGGGAGTCAGATGAGGGAGAGTTCCCGGAACTCGAGTCAGATGAGGATAGTGATGAGGATGAGTGGGAATCGGGGAACGCAAGGGTCGCCCCCGATTCAGGTATAGGGAGGACAGGGGCTGCAGATAGAGATCCACACAGGGTGGACACCGAGGCTGCAGGTCCCGAACACAGGAGGGAGGAGCTAGGGGAGGCGGAGCCAGCCGCTGTGAGACCACAGGGCATGACGGTGAAAACCTCAGAGCCCGAGCCGCCCACCTTGAACGTCCTGCCCTCGGGGGAGGTAGGGATTGCGAGTGAAGGGCCGCCTGCTGGGCCGAGCAGGGCGGCGCCACAAGCTGCAAGTTCCGAGGTCAGGGAGGCGGAGTCAGGGGAGGCGGAGCCAACGACTGTGGTGGGACCACAGGTCGTCCCGGCGAAAGTCTCGAAACCCGGTCCGTCCTGGGATTCCTGCCCCCGACAACTCCTCGTAGGTCAAGTAGAGAACCCCAGCCCAGGAAGATGTGGTCATGTCCCCAGACTGCCCCAAGGCGCAGGCTTAAGGTTAAGGCAGCCCAGGTAGGGCCCAGTCCCATCGCAGCAGCAACAGGCTGCGGCAGATCAAAGGAAGGGGTCAGTGCCCTCCCACCGTCGGGAAGAGCTCGCAGCAGCCTTCTCAGAATTTAAAGGGGCCGCCCTGAGAACGGGCGGCGCTCTACAGTAATAAGTTTAGGATAAGTTTTAAGTTTAAGTTTAGGATAAGTTTCTAAGTTTATAAGTTTAAGGTTATAAGTTTATGGTTTTAAAATCAGGTTAAGTTTGTAGTTTAATTTTAACAGAAAATGGTAAAATGATGGGAGCTTTGGATAGGTCTAGTTAAAGTTTATTTAGTGAACATTGAAGTTTACGTGAGGCGAGGTCAGGGGACCCGCTCACCCTTCACAAAAGCCAGAGACTCTTGCGAGGCTGGCTACCTCATTCTATCTGATCACAGGAACCAAGGAAGGATGGAACGAATTCTAGTATTTGTAAGGGTTTTTGTCTCTCAGCCTGTGAGATTCGTGTGGCTCTGTGCAGCCCGGGTGCTAGTGCGGGTTTAGGCTTTGTTGCCTGTTCTGGTCTCCAGCCAGTCTGGGAGCACTAGACACACCTGTGAGTGGTTCGACCCACTCGCCCTTACAGTTCTAGACACTGGACTTAGATGCGAGAGCAGTAATGGAGATGAAACTCAGGTAGACTCGGTTGAATGGTACGAAATGGAAAATCTTTATTGCATAATACTTAAGATTACGAAATACATGTCATAAGCACAGATTAATGACAGTACAATCTTACACGCAGTTATGTAACTAATTTCGGGGAAACGAGGAACGAACGACACATCGTAAATGGGGGCACACATTACAATTATCCTTAATACTTGAAACCCTCCCCTATCAATATCTGTCCTCAGCTAGATTCGTAGGATTCGAGACTCATGCTCACCACTCGTGATAACTCGGAGAATTCCGAAAACTCTGATCGGATGTTTTTCACCGCAGCGCCCACGTGTCGATCAGGGGGTCTCCTGGCCCCACTTGTTTACTCGTTCTGCTCCGGCTAGCAGGCTGGAACGTCTGCTGTCATGAAGATCTGTGTTGTCCTCGGAGTTCCGACTCTACTCAAAAAAGAGTCTTCCTGTGCCCTCGCACGGGTTCGATAAAATTCGAAAAATAGTCTTCCTGTCAGTTCTGTAAAACTCGAAGAAGTCTTCCTGGCAAGGAAAAATGTCTATTCGACCTACAGGCGCGGTCGGAGCTTACTGACCGTGGCGATAAGTATGGTCTTCTTCTCTTCTCATCTCATCTCATCTCATCTCATCTCGGGCCTTCGGTTCCAACACCGTTTACCGACTTATCGGAATGGTGCGCCTGCTTCAAGGCTTCAGAGCCCAGTTCTACACAGGTCTTCGCGACACGACACGAGGTAGATTCGAGCAGATCGTAAAGTTCAACAGTCTTTTGAAAAGAGACACGAGGCAAGCAGGAACAAGACGGCGATTCAAGAGCACAGGAGCAGCCACGAGGATAAGAGTCAACCGAATAAGAGAAAGATGGACGGTTTGGAGCTTGCAATTATAGTGCAAAATCTTCCGTTTCCCGCCCAACCTTAATGTCTTTTCTTTTGTTAGGGTTTGGCGCTCAAATGTCTTGTATAGGGTGATCTTCGTTTTAATGGGTTTCGGGGCTACTCGTAAATGTCTGAGTACCTGTTAATATTTCTCCCATTGTTTAATCGGTCGGTGTTCTCCCTGGAGGGGTTTTGGGGCTTCCAAGTGTTTTCTGTAACTACCCGCTAACGGCTCTCTCATCGTAGAGTCGTTGGGATTCTACATATTAATGTCTTTGGATGGGTTCTTGATTACTTAGTACAACAGCTTTTATTCGTACCTGGGAGACCGATTTCAGTATTTATGTGTATACTGTAAACCCATGATGTCTCGTGTATTATCTTCAATGTGCTGAGTCTTAATCGATCTTGCACAAATGTTTACTGGAACGCCATCTTGTCTGCCTGTTGAAAAGTCTAGAATGTTCTGCCATGAGGTGCGGCGGCCATTTTACAAGCTGCTTGTGTCCACTTTGAAAACCTGACAGCATTCTGCTGAAATAAACGCTGTTTGAACGAAACTGTGTGTTTTTCTCCTTATTAATAAAATCGCGATATATTGCGAATTCTACATATCAGACATTTAGGGCTCGATTTTGTCAGGCCCGAGGAGGCGGGATTGGAGGCGTGTGAGTTGTTAAAATCACCAAAAATGTCGGGCGGGCCCGATCCCGCCTCCATCCCACCTCCGAGCAATTTTCCCAAAAGCGTGCTTTATGACCCCCTTTCCATCCCGCCTCCAAGAGGCGGGATAGGCCCTTAAGGCCCTTAACAACCACTTAATAGCCTCTAGAATCCCATTTTGAGAGGCCTTTCCGATTTTTAGTCATTCCCCCCATCCCTCACGCCTCCTCTGGAACACACCAGGTAATGCTGGCGGCCTCACAAGTGGATTGCTTACTAACAGCTGCAGCTCCACCATTACAAAGGAGTTTTCACCAATGATCATTTGCAGGTGGCAGAGCTTTGTTGTTTCAGGTCTGGGGGAACTTTTAGCAGGCATATTCAGTGTTATGGAAGTTTGGAGCCTGACACCCATCTCCAGTGTGACCTCCTGGGAAATCCCTCTCCCCACCTTGACTGAGCGCTTCCTCAACTGAGGCATATACCAGAAGCATGGCAACCATTTAATTCCTTTCCTCCTGGACATCAGATTCGGATGAAGCAGCAGAACCATGAACAACAGCACCACCAACAGCAGCAGCAACAACAGGAGCACCAAGCTGCTGCTCACCCACCTGAAGCTGCACATGCCAGAAGGCACCAGCGCGCGACCACATTGCTGCCCGGGATGCAAGGGACGCACTCATGTTGGTCACATTTGCTTAGCCTGTACAAGCAAACACTTTTGCCTCGCACCTTCTTACCAGAGCATCGACAATGGACAAGAACCTGCAGATTCTTATCACTCTGACCACCATACTGACAATTGCAAGTCACTCTAAGCCCTCAATGTGGAAGTCCCATTTGCGAAATAACACAGGCCACAACTTCAACAGTTTGCCATCAGAATTTTTTATCACAACAAGCAACTGGTGGCATTTCAAAAATAAACACAACATAACACCCAAGTGACTACCCTTGTGACTACTTAAGCATTATCTTCCTCTTACGGGTGCTCCTACGTGGTGCTTCCCCTGTGGCTTCAGCAGATGTGGAGGCCCCTTGCTCACTTTCTTGCTGCTCCTGTCTCGACACCTTTGGCGGGCGTCCTCTGGGGTTGCGAACCTGTGAGGGCTTGGCAACAGTCTGCTGCTCCTGCGGCTGTGCAGGGGATGAGATGCCCATCTCAGTTGGGTGAGGACTCTGGTGGGGCTCTGACCGAGGCCATTGCAGTGGCATGGTCGTTTGAGCGCTTGGAGAGGAGCCCCCACTTCCTTGTTGTCTGCCACCAACATCCCTCTTTTGGTTCTGCCCCACTTCAGAGCTAGCAAGTGGCTTGACAGCACCTTGCTGCACTTCAGGGGGGCCATGAGGACCCGTTTCTGCGCTGGATGTCCTACTCCAGAGGACTTCCATGAAGGTCTGGTTTCTATGCTCAATAGCTGACCATCGCTCCTCAAGAGATGCCAGTCTATTCTGAACAATGACCATGTTTTCTACACTCTGGCGACTTAGCTCCTCCATGGCCGTAGCCATCCTCTCCTCTACTGTAGCTATCCTTTCCACGGAGGTTGCCATCCTTTCCGTGGTGATGCGTTCATGCGCCAATGCCTCCACAAAGGCTCTGCTCATGTTTGCAATGGACTCCTCCATTTGCTCGACACTCGCAGCGACCCTGGAGACAAAACCTGCCAGAGACTCCTGCACCTGTTCCTGGAGTTCCAGCACCACTCTCCTTCTGGATGGACCCGGAGGCACAGGGTCGACATGCAGCTGAGCCGAGCTGGCAGAGTCCTGCGCCCTCCGATGAGGAATCTCCACTGCTGTCCCTGCCTCCACCATCTGCTGATGCTCACTTGTGAGCTGTGATACACCAGGTGCCAACACTGCTCTATTTTGCGAAGGTCCCACCGAGGTGTGAGTGTCTGCGCTGGTGCTGGGTGCGCTGAATTCTGTTGAGGCTGCACCCTCAGAGGTTGCAGCTTCCTCTGAGGAGTCTGGAAGCTCAGGCTGTTCCTCCTGGACAGTGGGGACGGGGGCTTTCGATGGTCCTGTGGGGGAGTAAAGGAAAGTGTTAGAGATGTGAGGTCAAGGTTACATGAACATTAAATAGTGCAGATGATCATAAGTCAACCTGTTAGAGCATCAGATTCATTATCAGTGGCTCATGCAATGTCAATGAGAGAGATGCCAAACTATTCTGTCATCAGCTTGCTGCGATGTGCCCATCTGTCCGTCCCCCACTTGGGAATCCTCCTCGATCCCGGCGATTTCCAGGGCCGCCTCCTCCCAGGCGGTGAGCTGGGCTACTGAGGGTGGCCCTCCTCCTGTCATGGCTCCATCCCTCTTATTGTGGGCTCTCTTTTCCTGCAATGAGGGACACAAGTGGAGTTTGAGTGAGAATGAAGGAGTGAGTGTAGATAATCCATAGCATAGATGCTTAGAAGGATACAAAGGACCATCCCTGTGTGTTGAAAGTTGTGTTGTCATGGCATCACAGTGATAGGGAGTGTGAGGGCTGCATGGTCGAATAGTTAAGTGAATGTGACCTTCGAGAGAGAGGGAATGGGTAAGGGTGAAGGCATGTAAGTGTCAAGTGGCATGTGGAGGAAGAGGTTAGCAAAGCAGAGTGCTGGTGAGGAGAAGCAATGGGGATCAGATTGAGGGTGATGGGAAAGTCATACTCACTTTTCCTGTGCGGAGAAGATCATGAAACCTCTTCCTGCATTGCAGCCAGGTTCTGCGGCTCAGCGAAATGGAGTTGACCTCCTGGGCCACTTGCAGCCACACAGCTTTTGTCTGCTGGGGTGGCTTTTTTCTCCCTGAGGAAGGGAACATCACCTCCTTATTACATCTGTCTCCGTGCACCAGAGCTTGGAGGGAGGGCTCATCAGACCGAGGTGCACACTTTTGCTTGATCGTGGACATTGTCGGGAAATCAACACCTTCATACAATTTGCAGAGCCTTTGCAGTCTCCAGAGGAAGCAAGGCTGCTTGCAGGTCTTAAATCCAGCAGCATTGATGACGTCATCGGAGGCGACTTTCTGTATGAAATGACTCATTGGGCCAGGTGTTCCCACACGCAGGAAATCAATTGCCCAATTAGGGGAAAATCCCACTTTTTCAGCACTTCACTTAGGAGTCGGGGTCCTGACACGATTTCCACCTGACACGCCCCAGCCCGCCCACACTGACAAAATCCAGCCCTTAAACTCCCGATTTTAGATTGTGTCAGTTAATCAAAAGTTGGTTGGTCTAATAGAGGAGAAACAAATTTGCTAGGACTATAAGATTGTAATTATAGGTTTGTGTATTATAATCTTGGTTTAGGTATGAAATACTATTAAAATGATTGTAATTTATTAATAAAATAGCATTTCTGGCTGCTAAATTATTAAAATGAGTTGTGGGCAAATCAGCTAACTCCTCTGTTTCCTGATTGGCTAAGAGCCAGGAAGTGAAAGGAGCCTCGCCCCATGTGATCCCAGGTTCACATACGCACAATGGTGCGCCCCTGAGATCTGTGGGCCTCCATGTTGTGCACAACTCTGCATCATTTGCAAGGAAATTTTTGAAGGAGGGTTCAGCCACAAAAGAGCCTCTAATGCCTGGTCACTGAACTGGTGCACTCTCTCCCTGGGCCTCTGAGCAGCCATGAGATTCCTGGTTGAAGAATTGCACCTTCTTGCAGGCCCAGCTCACAAGCAGCAATGATCAGGGTGAGGCTGTGCAGCATGATTGAACCTCCCCTTTAAGAACTGGAAGGTGTCAGTCTGTCTGAGTACTAGGTAATTGACAGCACCTGAGCTTGTGTAGTACTTTGAGGTAGCGCACCATTCCCGAATGTTAGTGCCTTAAGAGATGTGTGTAGTGCTTGATTTAGTGCTCCAATCACCTCCAGGAGAGCTAGAGATGAATTTCGCGGTCGCCGGCGCTAATTTGCACCTCAGACTTACGTACTTTGCTTTGTTTAGATTTAAGACCCTAGTTTCGGATTTAACTAAGTCACTTTCAAACTCAGTATAAAATTCTATCATATTATGGTCACTCTTCCCTAAATTAAGTAAGGTTTTATAATGCTGATTTCAAATTTTAAAGAGAAACAACATGAATTATATTGCTGCTGAATGTAAAGAGGAATCTGACAATATTCAGTGCAGAATGATGTTCAGAAAACAAGTGATTTAGGTTGACAATGTACAGCCAAATGTCACTCAAGCTGAGCGAGGAGTAATTGGACTTTTTTCTCCAGATATCGATGAATGCGCAACCAACGCATCAAACTGTCAACAAATCTGCAACAATACAATTGGAAACTACACCTGCAGTTGCCGCCCTGGCTTCAGCATCAACATGAACAACACTTCTCTTTGTGATGGTAGGAAATCTTCAAATATACGGATTCTCTGCAATTGATGATTTGAAAATTATCGTCCAACTACCAGTTCTCATTGATCTGCACATTCTAGATTGTTTCAAGCAATATATTTTGTTCTCCTTAATTACTAAGCAATCAGAGATTCACTACAATTTTCTGTGTCCCTACACAATAGGGATATATTGATTGCAGAATATATTAAAACTATTGCAGTAAATCAATGAGTTGCCATGAAATTTCAAGTACCTTTCACAGTTTCTAATCAATGGGCTGTGTTTTGCAGTTCTAGACTCGCCATTAGTCAATGGCCCTGAATTTGCGGTCGGTATGATGGTGTACTCTAAGAGTGCATCGTCATACCGGCTTTGAAAATAACTGCTAGTTCGGAATTTCCGCCTGTGCTAAATTTCCGAAGTTACGATCTGTCAAGATTCGACTGTACGTCGACTTCCCTGCACATTTCACCTACCCAATGAAATCAACGTACTGGCGAAAAGTTGGGCTAATTGCCCACCTACTGCGCATTAATTACCCTGAAAAAATTTTCATCTGCTGCAAAGAGGCGCAGGAGCCTGTTGCACAGTGTAAGGGGAGGGGGGTGTGGGGGATTGTTGAGCAAATTGCATTAGTTTATGCTGCAGCCCATAACAACAAGGCACTGGTTCGTGTCTGAGTGGAAAGAAACTTTGAAAGAAACTTACATTCATTTAAGCTTGAAAACAAGGACTTTTTGTGTCACCATCTTTGTTGCCTAAAAGACTTTTGTCGTTTCTGTTTAGTTCCCAAATTCTATATTGATAGGATTTAATTCACTTTCATGATTCCCTCATGTTATCAGACATTTAAACTCATTTAAACAGGTAGTTAACAGGCAGTTAAGAAGCTTATCCCCATTTTACTCACACAAGTGCGGGCTTCGCGACGGCTGCGAACCTCGCCAGGGTCAGCGAGGCGAGCAGTGGGTCTGCGGGGGTGAGAGGAATCAAAAAGTCCGCAGTGGAGGTGAGTGATGGTTGCAAGTGTGGACAGGTAAGTATTAGAGGTGAGTGTAAAGTGTTAGAAAAAGTTTACTTACCTTTGCTTCTTCCTGCAGGCTTCAAACCTTGGGGATCTGGAAGCTCCTCATCTCAATGGCAGAGATGACAGAATGGCTGCTGCATTCTCTGATGCAGCAACCATCTAATTTCTGCTAAGGAAAGAGGTTTGGTGAGACTTTAGTACAAGGACTCACCATAGAACAGAGATTGTCAGTGTTTGACAGCTTCTCAAAGCTGTCAAACGCTGACAATACATCTGTCAAAAAATTTTGAGAGATGAAACGTGATACTCTGACGTCCTCTGTCACCGGCTTTCCCTTAATTGGCAGGCTTAACCAGGTCAATCAAGGGAAAATAGCTTGGGTTGGCTGGACGTCGTTGGGGGCGGGACTGAAACCCAACAACCAGCAGTCCCGCCTCCAACACGTCTCCATTGACAAAATCCAGCCCTAAGAGTGCAACATCATACCGGATTTGAAAATGACTGCAAGTTCGGGATTTCCGCATGTGCTAAATTCCGAAGTTGCGATCTGTCAAGATCAGACTGTGAGTCAGCTGTACTACATGTTTCACCTACCCATTCAAATCAATGTACTGGTGAAAAGTTGGGCTAATTGCCCACCTACTGCGCATTATTATAGGCTTGTTTAATATAATCTTGGTTTGGGTATTAAATACTATTACAATGATCGTAATTTATTAATAAAATAGCATTTCTGGCTGCTAAATTATTAAAATGAGTTGTGGGCAAATCAGCAATCTCCTCTGTTTCCTGATTGGCTAAGAGCCAGGAAGTGAAAGGAGCCCCGCCCCACGTGATCCCAGGTTCACATACGCACAATGGTGCGCCCCTGGGATCCGTGGGCCTCTATGCTGCGCACAACTCTGCAGCGTTTGCAAGGACATTTTTGAAGGAGTGTTCGCACGAGGTAAGTGCGGGTTTCATTCGGATGTTTGCGGCGTCCTCATTAGCTACGCCGCCGATCGCGAATTCAGGGCCAATGTTCCTGTCATTTATAATCAATGGGAGCGGGAACATTATAGTTTGGTGAGGGCAGGTGACGAAAGTCACACCCAATAGTATCCATACATTTAGTAAGATTTTATAATGCTGAATTTATATTTTAAAGATAAATAACACTAATGATATTGCTGCTGAATGTAAAGAGGAATCTGACAATATATAACGCATCATGATGTTCAGAAAACATGTGATTTAGGTTGACAATGTATAGCCAAATGTCACTCAAGCTGAACGAGGAGTAATTGGACTTTTTTCTCCAGATATCGATGAATGTGCAACCAACACATCAACCTGTCAACAAATCTGCAACAATACAATTGGAAATTACACCTGCAGTTGCCACCTTGGCTTTAGCATCAACATGAACAACACTTCTCTTTGTGATGGTAGGAAATCTTCACATTTACAGATTATCTGCAATTGATGATTTGAAAATTATCCTCCAACTACAAGATCTCATTGCCCTGCACATTCTAGATTGTTTCAAGCAAAATCTTTTGTTCTCCTTAATTACTAAGCAATCAGAGATTCACTACAATTTTCTGTGTCCCTACGCAATAGGGATATATTGATTGCAGAATATATTAAAACTATTGTAGTAAATCAGTGAGTTACCATGAAATTTCAAGTACCTTTCACAGTTTCTAATCAATGGGCTGTGTTTTGCAGTTCTGGACTCGCCATTAATCAATGGCCCTGAATATGCTGTCGGTATGATGGTGTACTCTAAGAGTGCTTCGTCATACCGGCTTTGAAAATGACCGCAAGTTCGGGATTTCCGCATGTGCTAAATTCCAAAGTTGTGATCTGTCAAGTTCGGACTGCGCGCAGGCTTCGCTGCACGTTTCACCTACCCATTCAAATCAACGTACTGGTGAAATGTTGGGCTACTTGCCCACCTACTGTGCATTAATTACCCTGAAAATATTTTTGTCTGGTGCAAACAGGCGCAGGAGCCTGTTGCACAGCATTAGGGGAGGATGGTGGCGGGGGTTGGTGTTGTGAAAATTGCATTATTTTATGTTACATCCCAAAACAATGAGGCACTGTTTCATGTCTGAGTGGAAAGAAACTTTGAAAGAAACTTTCATTTGTTTGTGTTCGAAAACACAGCCTTTTTGTGTCACCGTCTTTGCTGCCTAAAAGACTTTTGTAGTTTCTGTTCAGTTCCCAACTTCTATATTGATAGGATTTAATTCACTTTCATGATTTCCTCATGTTATCAGACATTTAGCGCTGGATTTTGTCAATGGGGTCGTGATGGAGGCGGGACTCCCACTTTTTGGGTTGTCGTCCCGCCTCCATCGACTTGTGGCCAACCCACTGTATTTTCCCTTGATTGACCTTGTTAAGCCCACCCAGCGGGCTTAGCAGGCCAATCAAGGGTCCCTTGGATATAGGTGATGTCAGCCATTGAAATTTCATCTGTCAAGAGCTTTTGACAGATGAAATTTCAGCGTTTGACAGCTCTGTGAAGCTGTCAAATACTGACAATATGATTTCTTACGTGATTCCCTGTACTTAGACTCAGTTAGAAATCAATCCAGCACAGAAAGCAGAGAGTGCAGCTTTTGACAGCTCCGTGGCCATTCTGCTTTCTGTGCCGGTGAGATTTCTGATTCCCGAGCCCTGAAGGGCTGACACCTGCAGGAGGAAGTTAAGGTAAGTAAAACTTTTTTCCGCACTTTACACTTACCTTACACACTTACCTCTGCACACATGCACCCATCACTCACCTGCCCACCGGACATATCGATCCCTCCAACCCCTGCAGACCCACGGTCCGCCTCACTAGAATGGCGTGGTTTGGAGCCGTTGGGTAGCCCACACTTCAGGGCTAAAAATAGGGATTAGGCAACAAACTACCTGTTAACAGGCAGTTAATTGTCACTAATCCCCTTCCCGCCTCGGGGAGGCGGGTCCCAGCACAGGTCGGGTACCCGCCTCCAGCAAAACTGGCATGGAGGCGGGTTGGTGGCGGGATGGGTTCGGGACCCCCGAATCTGCTATTTTAACCCCCCACACGCCTAAAAACCCGCCTCGACGGGTCAATGAAAATTCTGCCCTTAAACTCTCGGGGCTGGATTTTACTCACCGAGACGAGTTGGGGGCGGGACTTCTGCTTTCTGGGTTCTAGTCCCGCCTCCAGCGACGTCTGTTGCACCGACGCTATTTTCCCCTGATTGGCCTTGTTAAGCCCGCCCTGTGGGCTTGCTGGCCAATTAAGGGAAAGCCGGTGTCAGATGACGTCAGTTGATGACGCTTCATCTGCTGGTTTTCTTAAAGGCACATCAACCATCTATGTTTGACAAATGATTCGACAGTGTTTGACAGCATTGAGATTCTGTCAAACACTGATAATCACTGTACAAAGGTGAGCCCTTGCTCCCAGGCTCTCCAGTGACTCTCTGCTTAGGATGAAACAGATGGCAGCTGCAGGTGAGGGTACAGAATCGATCTGTCACTTCTCCCATTGAGGTGAGGCCACACAAACACTTCAAAGCTTGTCACCTACAGAAAAATGTAAACACATTAAAAATGACTTTCCCAACATTTCCTTACCTCTGATACTCACCAGTGTCCCATTGCATCCTTCACACCACTTCTGCAGCTGTCATCTATACACAAACATTACAACAGACCCACAGCATCCCTCATTTACCCGGGTGGGGTATCCTGACGTCGAGAAGCCAGCAGCAGAAGTCTAAAAATTGGAAAAAGCCTCTTAACTGCCTGTTTAGTACCTGTTAACAGGCAGTTAAGTGGCTATAATCCTCATCCCGCCGCTAGGAGTCGGGTCCCTGCGCAAATTGGGGACCCGACTCCCAGCAAGATTATTTGGAGGTGGGTTGGGAGCAGGTTCGGGACCCGCTCCCATTCTTTTTGATTTTCCCAGCAGCCCCGCCTCCAAACCCACCTCCTCAGGTTTGGTAAAATCCAGCCCTCGATTTTAGATTGTTTCCATTAATCAAAAGTTACTTAGTCTAATAGAGGAGAAACAAATTCGATAGGACTATAAGACAGTAATTATAGGTTTGTGTATTATAATCTTGGTTTGGGTGTTAAATACTCTTACAATGATCGTAATTTATTAATAAAATAACATTTCTGGCTGCTAACTTATTAAAAAGAATTGTGGGCAAATCAGCAATCTTCTCTGTTTCTGGATTTGCTAAGAGCCAGGAAGTGAAAGGAGCTCCGCCCCACGTGATCCCAGGTTCACATACGCACAATGGTGCGCCCCTGGGATCCGTGGGCCTCCATGCTGTGCACAAATCTGCAGCGTTTGCAAGGAAATTTTTGATGGAGGGTTCGCACGAGATAAGTGCAGATTTCATTCAGATATTGGCGGCGTCCTCAGTAGCTACACCGCCGACCGCGAATTCAGGGCCAATGTTCCTGTCATTTATAATCAATGGGGGCGGGAACATAATAGTTTGGTGAGGGCAGTTGTCGAAAATCACACCCAATAGTATCCATACATTTAGTAAGATTTTATAATGCTGAATTTATATTTTAAAGAGAAGCAACACTAATGATATTGCTGCTGAATGTAAAGAGGAATCTGACATTATACAGTGCATCATGATGTTCAGAAAACATGTGATTTAGGTTGACAATGTACGGCCAAATGTCACTCAAGCTGAACGAGGAGTAATTGAACTTTTTTCTCCAGATATCGATGAATGTGCAACCAACACATCAACCTGTCAACAAATCTGCAACAATACAATTGGAAACTACACCTGCAGTTGCCGTCCTGGCTTTAGCATCAACATGAACAACACTTCTCTTTGTGATGGTAGGAAATCTTCAAATATACGGATTCTCTGCAATTGATGATTTGAAATTTATCCTCCAACTACCAGATCTCATTGACCTGCACATTCTAGATGGTTTCAAGCAAAATCTTTTGTTCTCCTTAATTACTAAACAATCAGAGATTCACTACAATTTTCTGTGTGCCTACGCAATAGGATATATTGATTGCAGAATATGTTAAAACTATTGTGGCAAATCAATGAGTTACCATGAAATTTCAAGTACCTTTCACAGTTTCTAATCAATGGGCTGTGTTTTGCAGTTCTGGACTTGCCATTACTCAATGGTCCTGAATTTGCCGTCGGTATGATGGTGTACTCTAAGAGTGCGTCGTCATAACGCCTTTGAAAATGACCGCAAGTTCGGGATTTCCACATACACTAAATTCCGAAGTTGTGATCTGTCAAGCTCCGACTTCGCATTGACTTCACTGCACTTTTCACCTACCCATTCAAATCAACATACTCGTGAAAAGTTGGGCTAATTGCCCACCTACTGCGCATTAATTACCCTGAAAATATTTTTGTCTGGTGCAAAGAGGTACAGGAGCCTGTTGCACAGCATCAGGGGAGGATGCTGTGGGGGGCGGGTGTTGTGAAAATTGCATTAGTTTATGCTTTATCGCATAATAATGAGGCACTGGTTCATGTCTGAGTGGAAAGAAATTTTGAAAAAAACTTTCATTTGTTTATGTTCGAAAACAAGGCCTTTTTGTGTCACCGTCTTTGCTGCCTGAAAGACTGTTGTAGTTTTGGTTTAATTCCCATCTTCTATATTGATAGGATTTAATTCACTTTCATGATTTCCTCATGTTATCAGACATTTAAACTCTCGGGGCTGGATTTTACTCACCGAGACGAGTTGGGGGCGGGACTTCTGCTTTCCGGGTTCTAGTCCCACCCCCAGCGATGTCCGACGCATCGACGCTATTATCCCCTGATTGGCCTTGTTAAGCCCGCCCTGCAGGCTTGCTGGCCAATTAAGGGAAATCCAGTGTCAGATGACGTCAGTTGATGACGCTTCATCTGCCGGTTTTCTTAAAGGCACATGAACCATCTATGTTTGATAAATGATTTGACAGTGTTTGACAGCATTGAGGTGCTGTCAAACACTGACAATCACTGTACAAAGGTGAGCCCATGCTCCCTGGCTCTCCAGTGACTGACTCCTTCAGATGAAACAGATAGCAGCTACAGGTGAGGGTACAGAAGCGATCTGTCACTTCTCCCATTGAGGTGAGGTCACACATATACTTCAAAACCTGTCACTTACAGAAAAATCGAAACACATTGGGCCAGAAATTCGGCTCTCCAGCTTCCTGCGGGTGCAAGAATCGCGCACATACTTACATACCGCGCCTGCCGTTGTGCTTCGGTCCCACGTCGAATTCGGCTCCTGGGCCTCCTGCAGCTGCTGGCGCGCAGTGCTTGCGTATCCCAGGGGCGCAGTTAGTTCGAAGCGTCCCCTGGGATCACGTGGGCCATGGAGAGCCAATCGGAGCAGGGAATTTTCATTCATACATTTTGACAGGAAGACCTGTCAAATCTATGAATAGAGATCGGCCCCAAAACTTCACTAATACTTCAAATACATTTTTAAAAAATCACATTTTTAAAATAACTATAAATTACATAAATTAACTACCTTAAACAAAAATTTAAATTTTTGAAAAAATTAATTAC
Organism: Squalus acanthias; assembly: GCA_030390025.1. Taxonomy (NCBI): domain Eukaryota; kingdom Metazoa; phylum Chordata; class Chondrichthyes; order Squaliformes; family Squalidae; genus Squalus; species Squalus acanthias. The sequence goes on from JASTWF010000675.1 coordinate 78,971, forward strand.
ACTTTTTAACGGTGCTAAAAATAAACTTACCTTTCTTTAAAGTATGTAAAAAAGATAAACCTGTTGAAAAAATGTTTAAATTGTACTTAATTCACCACTTACCTTGTTAAAAGCAGGCCTTGCGCGTCCCTTTTCCCCGCGCAGCTTCTCCGTACTTACCCTCACGGAGAAACCTGGAAAAAAAAAGACGTTCGCTGCGTGCGCGCTGCCTCTCCGGCGCACACGTTCGACCTCTGAACCCCTTCCTTCAGGGGAACGGAAGTTGCGGTTTCCAGCGCATGAGCAGTGCATGCGCAAAACCGGCACTTTCGTTGGGTCTACGGGTGAGTACCCAGCGCGTACTCACCCGTGGAGACCCGAATTTCTGGCCCTAAAATGACTTTCCTAACATTTCCTTACCTCTGATACTCACCAGTGTCCCATTGCATCCTTCACACTACTTCTGCAGCTGTCATCTATACACAAACATTACAACAAACCCACACCACCCCTCATTTACCCGGGCGGGGTTTCCCAACGTCGAGACGCCAGCAGCAGAAGTCTAAAAATTGGATAAAGCCTCTTAACTGCCTGTTAACTATATGTTAACAGGCAGTTAAATGGCTATAATCCTCTTCCCGCCGCTACGAGTCGGGTCCCTGTACAAATCTGGGACCAGACTCCAGGGAACATTCGTTGGAGGCGGGTTGGGAGTGGGATCAGGACCCGCTCCCATTTTTTTAAATTTTCCCAGCAGTCCCGCCTCCAAACCCGCCTCCTCAGGGCAGGTATAATCCAGCCCTCGATTTTAGATTATTTCAATTAATCAAAAGTTACTTAGTCTAATAGAGGAGAAACAAATTCGATAGGACTAAAAGACTGTAATTATAGGTTTGTGTATTTTAATCTTGGTTTGGGTGTTAAATACTATTACAATGATCGTAATTTATTAATAAAATAGCATTTCTGACTACTAAATTATTAAAATTAATTCTGGGTAAATCAGCAATCTCCTCTGTTTCCTGATTGGCTAAGACCCAGGAAGCGAAAGGCGCCCCGCCCCATGTGATCCCAGGTTCACATACGCACAATGGTGCGCCCCTGGGATCCATGGGCCTCTGTGCTGAGCACAACTCTGCAGCATTTGCAAGGAAATTTTTGATGGAGGGTTCGCACGAGATAAGTGCGGGTTTCATTCGGATGTTGGCGGCGTCCTCATTAGCTACACCGCCGATCGTGAATTCAGGGCCAATGTTCCTGTCATTTATAATCAAGGGGGGCGGGAACATTATAGTTTGGTGAGGGCAGGTGACGAAAGTCACACCCAATAGTACCCATACATTTAGTAAGGTTTTATAATGCTGAATTTATATTTTAACGATAAACAACACTAATGATATTGCTGCTGAATGTAAAGAGGAATCTGACATTATACAGTGCATCGTGATCTGTTGAAAACATGTGATTTAGGTGGATAATGTACTGCCAAATGTCACTCAAACTGACTGAGGAGTAATTGGATTGTTTTTCTCCAGATATCGATGAATGCGCAACCAACACATCAACCTGTCAACAAATCTGCAACAATACAATTGGAAACTACACCTGCAGTTGCCGTCCTGGCTTTAGCATCAACATGAACAACACTTCTCTTTGTGATGGTAGGAAATCTTCAAATATACGGATTCTCTGCAATTGATGATTTGAACATTATCCTCCAACTACCAGATCTCATTGCCCTGCACATTCTAGGTTGTTTCAAGCAATATCTTTTGTTCTCCTTAATTACTAAGCAATCAGAAATTCACTCCAATTTTCTTTGTCACTACACAATAGGGATATATTGATTGCAGAATATGTTAAAACTATTGTAGTAAATCCATGAGTTACCATGAAATTTCAAGTACCTTTCACAGTTTCTAATCAATGGGCTGTGTTTTGCAGTTCTGGACTCGCCATTACTCAATGGCCCTGAATCTGCGGTCGGTATGATGGTGTTCTCTAAGAGTGCGTCATCATACCGGCTTTGAAAATAACTGCAAGTTCTGAATTTCCGCCTGAGCTAAATTCTGAAGTTGTGATCTGTCAAGTTCTGACTGTGCGGCGACATCACTGGATGTTTCACCTACCCATTCAAATGAATGTACTGGCGAAAAGTTGGGCTAATTGCCCACCAATTGCGCATTAATTACCCTGAAAATGTTTTTGTCTGGTGGAAAGAGGCGCAGGAGCCTGTTCCACAGCGTAAGGGGAGGGGGGTGGGGGGGACTTGAGAAAATTGCATTAGATTATTCTACAGCCCATTACAATGAGGCACTGGTTCGTGTAAGAACATAAGAAATAGGCACAGGAATAGGCCACTTGGCCCTTCGAGCCTGCTCCACCATTCAATAAGATCATGGCTGATCTTGGGCTCAAAACCACTTCCCTGCCCACTCCCCATAGCCCTTCACTCCCTTATCTTGCAAAAATCTGTCTGTCTCCACCTTAAATGTATTTAATGACACAGCTCTCTGCGGCAGAGAATTCCACAGATTTACGACCCTCTGAGAGAAGAAATTCCTCCTCATCTCAGTTCTAAAAGGGCGACCCTTTACTCTGAATCCATGCCCCCGAGTTCTAGTTTTCCCCACGAGGGGAAACATCCTCTCTGCATCTACCTTGTTGAGCCCCCTCAGTGTCTTATATGTTTCAATAAGATCACCTCTCATTCTTCTAAATTCCAATGAGTATAGGCCCAACCTGCTCAACCTTTCCTCATAAGTCAACCCCCTCATCTCTGGAATTAACCTAGTGAATGGTCTCTGCACTGCCTCCAATGCAAGTATATCCTTCCTTAAATAAGGAGACCAAAACTGTACACAGTACTCAAGGTGTGGTCTCACCAATACCCTGTACAGTTGTAGCAGGACTTCCCTGCTTTTATACTCCAACCCCCTTGAAATAAAGGCCAACATTCCATTTGCCTTTTTGATTATTTGCTGTACCTGCATGCTAACTTTTTGTATTTCATGCATAAGGACCCCCAGGTCCCTCTGAACTGTAGCATTTTGTAATCTCTCTCCATTTAAATAATAATTTGCTTTTTTATTTTTCCTGCCAAAGTGGATAACCTCGCACTTTCCCACATTATACTCCATCTGCCAAATATTTTCCCACTCACTTAGCCTGTCTATATCCCTTATCAGCTTCTTTGAGTCCTCTGCACAACTTGCTTCCCCACCCATCTTTGTATCATCCGCAAACTTCGCTACATTACACTCGGTCCCTTCATCCAAGTCATTAATGTAGATTGTAAATAGTTGAGGCCCCAGCACCGATCCTTGTGGCACCCCACTAGTTACCGTTTGCCAACCAGAAAATTACCCATTTATCCCGACTCTCTGCTTTCTGTTAGTTAGCCAATTCTCTATCCATGCTAATATATTACCCCCAATTCCGTGAGCTCTTATCTTATGCAGTAACCTTTTATGTGGCACCTTATCGAATGCCTTCTGGAAATCCAAATACACCACATCCACTGGCTATCCTTTGTCCACCCTGCTCGTTACATCCTCAAAGAACTCCAGCAAATTTGTTAAACATGATTTCCCTTTCATAAAACCATGCTGGCTTTGCTTGACTGCATTATGATTTTCCAAATGCCCTGCTACTGCTTCCTTAATGAAGGACTCCAGCATTTTCCCAATGACAGATGTTAGGCTAACTGGTCTATAGTTTCCTGCTTTCTGTCTTCCTTCTTTCTTAAATAGGGGTGTTGCATTTGCAGTTTTCCAATTCGCTGGGACTTCTCCAGATTCCAGGGAATTTTGGTATATTGCAACCAATGAATCCACTATCTCTGCAGCCATTTCTTTTAAGATCCTGGGATGCAGGCCATCTGGTCCAGGGGACTTGTCATCTTTTAGTCCCATTATTATACCAAGTACTATTTCCTTAGTGATAGTGATTGTCTTTAGTTCCCCCCTTCCTGTGGCCCCTTGATTATCCATTATTGGGATGTTATTAGTGTCTTCTACCGTGAAGACAGATACAAAATATTTGTTCAGTGTCTCTGCCATTTCCCCGTTCCCCATTATTAATTCCCCAGTCTCATCCTCTATGGGACCAATGTTTACTTTAGCTACTCTGTTCCTTTTTATATACCTGTAGAAGCTCTTACTATCTGTTTTTAATATATCTTATCAGTTTACTCTCATAATTCATCTTCTCTCTCTTTATTATTTTTTTAGTCAGCCTTTGCTGGTTTTTTAAAATTTCCCAATCCTCTGGTCTCACACCAAACTTGGCAACATTGCATGCCTTCATTTTCAATTTGATACCATCCTTTACTTCCTTGGTTAGCCACAGATGGTGCTCCCTTCTCTTAAAATCTTTCTTTCTCACTGGAATATATTTTTGTTGAGAGTTATGAAAAATTTCCTTAAATGTCCGCCACTGCATTTCAACTGTCTTACCCTTTTAATTTATTTTTCCAGTCCACTTTTAGTGTCTGAGTGGAAAGAAATGTTGAAAGAAACTTTCATTCATTTGAGCTTGAAAACAAGGACTTTTTGTGTCACCGTCTTTGCTGCTTAAAAGACTTTTGTAGTTTCAGTTCAATTCCCAACTTCTATATTGATGGGATTTAATTCACTTTCATGATTTCCTCATGTTATCAGACATTTAAACTCATTTAAACAGCTAGTTAACAGGCAGTTAAGAAGCTTATCCCCATTTTACCCACACAAGTACGGGCTTCGCGACGGCTGCGAACCTCGCCAGGGTCAGCAAGGTGAGCAGTGGGTCTGCGGGGGTGAGAGGAATCAAAAAGTTCACAGTGGAGGTTAGCGATGGGTGCAAGTCTGGAGAGGTAAGTATGAGAGGTGATTGTAAAGTGTTAGAAAAAGTTTACTTACCTTTGCTTCTTCCTGCAGGCTTCAAATCTTGGGGATCCGGAGGCTCCTCATCTCAATGGCAGAGATGGCAGAATGGCTGCTGCATTCTCTGAAGCAGCAGCCATCTGATTTCTGCTAAGGAAAGAGGTTTGGTGAGGCTTCAGTGGAAGGACTCAGCATAGAACAGGCCATCTTAGACTGGGTATTATGTAATGAGAAAGGATTAATTAGCAATCTTGTTGTGCGAGGCCCCTTGGGTCGGAGCGATCATAATATGATAGAATTCTTCATTAAGATGGAGAGTGAAGTAGTTGACTCAGAGACTAGGGTCCTGAATTTAAATAAAGGAAACTATGATGGTATGAGGCGCGAGTTGGGTAGAATTGATTGGGGAATGTCACTCAAAGGGTTGACGGTGGATAGGCAATGGCAAACATTCAAAGATCGCATGAATGAACTACAGAATTTGTTCATCCCAGTTTGGCATAAAAATAAAACAAAAAAGGTGACTCAACCGTGGCTAACATAAGGAAATTTGGGGTAACATAAGATCCAAGGAGAGGACATATAAATTGGCCAGAAAAAGCAGAAAACCTGAGGATTGTGAGCATAGAAACATAGAAACATAGAAGATAGGAGCAGGAGTAGGCCATTCGGCCCCTCGAGCCTGCTCCGCCATTCGATGAGATCATGGCTGATCATCCAAACTCAGTACCCTGTACCTGCCTTCTCCCCATATCCCTTGATACCTTTAGCTTTAAGAAATATATCTAACTCATTCTTGAATATATTTAATGACTTGGCCTCAACTACCTTCTGTGGTAGAGAATTCCACAGGTTCACCACTCTCTGGGTGAAGAAATTCTTCCTCATTTCTGTCCTAAATGGCTTACCCCTTATCCTTAGATTATGACCTCTGGTTCTGGACTCTCTGACCATCGGGAACATTCTTCCTGCATCTAGTTTGTCCAGACCTGTCAGAATTTTATATGTTTCGATGAGATCCCCTCTCATTCTTCTATACTCCAGCGAGTATAAGCCCAATCGACCCAATCTCTCCTCATATGTCATTCCTGCCATCCCAGGTATCAGCCTTGTGAATCTTCGCTGAACTCCTTCCATGGCAAGAACATCCTTCCTCAGATAAGGCGACCAAAACTGCACACAGTACTCAAGGTGTGGTCTCACCAAGGCCCTGTACAACTGCAGCAGGACATCCCTGTTCCTATACTCAAACCCTTTCACTATGAAGGCCAACATACCATTTGCCTTCTTCAGCACCTGCTGCACCTGCATGCTTACCTTCAGCAACTGGTGCACAAGGACACCCAGGTCTCGTTGCACTGCCCCTTCTCCCAATCTATTGCCATTCAGATAATAGTCTGCCTTTCTGTTTTGACACCAAAGTGGATAACCTCGCATTTATCCATGTTATATTGCATCTGCCATGCTTCTGCCCACTCACCCAACCTGTCCAAATCATCCTCGAGTTTCTCAGTATCCTCCTCGCAGCACACACGCCCACCCAGCTTTGTGTCATCTGCAAACTTGGAGATATTACATTTAGTTCCCTTATCTAGATCATTAATGTATACTGTGAATAACAATATAGGATTCAGCAAAGAAGGACAAAGGGATTAATTAAGAGGGGGAAAATAGAGTATGAGAGTAAGCTTGCAGGTAACATAAAAACTGACTGTAAAAGCTTTTATAGATATGTGAAGAGAAAAAGATTGGTGAAGTCAAGCATAGGTCCCTTGCAGTCAGAATCAGGGGAATTTATAATGGGGAACAAAGAAACGGCAGACCAATTAAATACATACTTTGGTTCTGTCTTCACAAAGTTACGCGACCCCCGAGCGTGAATAGGACTAATAGACTAAAAAGTGGGTTTCCTCCGGGTGCTCCGGTTTCCTCCCACAGTCCAAAGATGTGCGGGTTGGGTTGATTTGGCTATGATAAAATTGACCCTTGGTGTTAGGGGGATTAAATGTGTGGGGTTGCGGGGATAGGGTGGGATATGTGTCGGTGCAGGCTCGATGGGCCGAAATGGCCTCTATCTGCACTGTGGGGATTCTGTGACACAAATAACCTTCCAGAGATGTCGGGGAACATAGGGTCTAATGAGAGGGAGGAACTGAAAGAAATCAGTATTTGTAGGGAAATGGTGTTAGGGAAATTGACGGGATTGAAGGCCGATAAATCCCCAGGGCCTGATAATCTACATCCTAGGGTACTTAAGGAAGTGGCCCCAGAAATAGTAGATGCATTGCTGGTCATCTTCCAAAATTCGATAGACTCTGGAACAGTACCCATGGATTGGAGGGTAGCTAATGTTACCCCACTATTCAAAAAAGGTGGTAGAGAGAAAACAGGGAATTATAGACCGGTAAGCCTGACATCGGTAGTGGGAGAAAATTCTAGAGTCCATTATAAAAGATGTAATAGCAGAGCACTTGGAAAACAGTGACAGGATCGGACAAAGTCAACATGGATTTACAAAAGGTAAATCGTGCTTGACTAATCTACTGGACTTTTTTGAGGATGTAACTGGTAAAATAGATAAGGGAGAACCAGTGGATGTGGTGTATTTGGACTTTCAGAAGGCTTTCGATAAGGTCCCGCATAAGAGATTAGCGTGCAAAGTTAAAGCACATGGGATTGGAGGTAAGGTACTGTCTTGGATCGAGAACTGGTTGGCAGACAGAAAGCAAAGAGTTGGAACAAATGGGTCTTTTTCTGAGTGGCAGGCAGTGACTAGTGGGGTACCGCAGGGATCTGTCCTAGGACCCCAGCTATTCCCAATATATATTAATGATCTAGACGAGGGAATTGGATGTAATATCTCCAAGTTTGCAGACGACACAAAGCTGGGTGGGAGTGTGTGCCGTAAGGAGGATGCCGAGAAACTCCAGGATGATTTGGACAGGTTGGGTGATTGGGCAGAAGCATGGTAGATGCAATATAATGTGGATAAATGCGAGGTTATCCACTTTGGTGTCAAAAACAGGAAGGCAGATTATCATGTGAATGGCAATAGATTGGGAGAAGGGGAAGTGCAACGAGACCTGGGTGTCCTTGTGCACCAGTCGCTGAAGGTAAGCATGCAGGTGCAGCAGGCGGTGAAGAAGGCAAATGGTATGTTGGCCTTCGTAGCGAAAGGATTTGAGTACAGGAACAAGGATGTCTTGCTGCAGTTGTACAGGGCCTTGGTGAGACCACACCTTGAGTATTGTGTGCAGTTTTGGTCGCCTTATCTGAGGAAGGATGTTCTTTCCATGGAGGGAGTGCAGCGAAGATTCACCAGACTGATACCTGGGATGGCAGGAATGACGTATGAGGAGCGACTGGGTCGATTGGGTTTATACTCGCTGGAGTTTAGAAGAATGAGAGGGGATCTCATTGAAACTTATAAAATTCTAACAGGACTAGACAGACTAGATGCAGGAAGGATGTTCCCGATGACCGGGGAGTCCAGAACCAGGGGTCACAGTCTAAGGATAAGGGGTCAGCCATTTAGGACTGAGATGAGGAGGAATTTCTTCACCCAGAGAGTGGTGAACCTGTGGAATTCTCTACCACAGAAGGCAGTAGAGGCCAATTCATTAAATATATTCAAGAAGGAGTTAGATATATTTCTTAAAGCTAAAGGGATCAAGGGATATGGGGAGAAGGTAGGGACAGGGTACAGAATTTGGTTGATCAGCCATGATCTCATTGAATGGCGGAGCAGGCTCGAGGGGCTGAATGGCCTGCTCCTGCTACTATCTTCTATGTTTCTATTGTCAGCGTTTGACAGCTTCTCAAAGCTGTCAAACGCTGACAATACATCTGTCAAAAATTTTTGAGAGATGAAATGTGATACCCTGACGTCCTCTGTCATCGGCTTTCCCTTAATTGGCGAGCTTAACAAAGTCAATCAAGGGAAAATAGCTTGGGTTGGCCGGACTTCGTTGGTGGCGGGACTGAAACCCGACAACAAGCAGTCCCGCCCCCAACGCGTCCCCATTGACAAAATCCAGCCCTAAGAGTGCAACGTCATACCGGCTTTGAAAATGACTGCAAGTTCGGGATTTCCGCATGTGCTAAATTCTGAAGTTGCGATCTGTCAAGATCTGACTGTGCGTCGGCTTCGCTGCACGTTTCACCTCCCCATTCAAATCAATGTACTGGTGAAAAGTTGGGCTAATTGCCCACCTACTGCACATTATTATAGGTTTGTTTATTATAATCTTGCTTTGGGTATTAAACACTATTACAATGATTGTAATTTATTAATAAAATAGCATTTCTGGCTGCTAACTTATTAAAACGAGTTGTGGGCAAATCAGCAATCTCCTCTGTTTCCTGATTGGCTAAGAGCCAGGAAGTGAAAGGAGCCCGGCCCCACGTGATCCCAGGTTCACATAAGCACAATGGTGCACCCCTGGGATCCGTCGGCCTCTATGCTGTGCACAACTCTACAGCGTTTGCAAGGACATTTTTGAAGGGGGTTTCAGCCACAAGCAGAGCCTCCAATGCCTGGTCACTGAACTGGTGTGCTCTCTCCCTGGGCCTCTGAGCAGCCATGAGATTCCTGGTTGAAGAATTGCACCTTCTTGCAGGCCCAGGTCACAAGCAGCAATGATCAGGCTGAGGCTGTGCAGCATAATTGAACCTCCCCTTTAAGTACTGGAAGGTGACAGTCTGTCTGAGTGCTAGGTAATTGACAGCACCTGAGCTTGAGTAGCGCTCTGAGGTAGCGTACCATTCCCCAATGTTAGTGCCTTAAGAGAAGTGTGCAGCGCTTGATTTAGCTCTCCAATCACCTCTGGGGATCTGGAGACAATTTTCACAGTCGCCAGCGCTAATTTGCGCCTCAGACTTACGTAGTTTGCTTTGTTTAGATTTAAAGCCCTAGTTTCGGATTTAACTAAGTCACTTTCAAACTCAATATCAAGTTCTATTATATTATGGTCACTCTTCCCTAAATTTAGTAAGGTTTTATAATGCTGATTTTAAATTTTAAAGAGAAACAACATGAATGATATTGCTGCTGAATGTAAAGAGGAATCTGACATTATACAATGGATCATGATGTGTTAAAACATGTGATTTAGGTTGACAATGTACAGCCAAATGTCACTCAAACTGAGTGAGGAGTAATTGGACTTTTTTCTCCAGATATCGATGAATGCGCAACCAACACATCAACCTGACAACAAATCTGCAACAATACAATTGGAAACGACACCTGCAGTTGTCGTCCTGGCTTTAGCATCAACATGAACAACACTTCTCTTTGTGATGGTAGGAAATCTTCAAATATACGGATTCTCTGCAATTGATGATTTGAAAATTATCCTCCAACTACCAGATCTCATTGCCCTGCACATTCTAGATTGTTTCAAGCAATATCTTTTGTTCTCCTTAATTACGAAGCAATCAAAGATTCACTAAAATTTTCTGTGTCCCTACGCAATAGGGATATATTGATTACCGAATATGTGAAAACTATTGTAGTAAATCAGTGAGTTACAATGATTTTTCACGTACCTTTCACAGTTTCTGATCAATGATCTGTGTTGTGCAGTTCTGGACTCACCATTACTCAATGGCGCTGAATCTGCGGTCGGTATGATGGTGTACTCGAAGAGTGCGTCGTCATACCAGCTTTACTATATGTTTCACCTACCCATTCAAATCAATGTACTGGTGAAAAGTTGAGCTAATTGCCCACCTACTGCGCATTATTATAGGTTTGTTTAATATAATCTTGGTTTGGGTATTAAAAACTATTACAATGGTCGTAATTTAATCATAAAATAGCATTTCTGGCTACTAAATTATTAAATTGAGTTGTGGGCAAATCAGCAATCTCCTCTGTTTCCTGATTGGCTAAGAGCCAGGAAGTGAAAGGAGCCCCGCCCGATGTGATCCCAGGTTCACATACGCACAATGGTGTGCCCCTGGGATCCGTCGGCCTCCATGCTGAACACAACTCTGCAGCGTTTGCAAAGAAATTTTTGATGGAGGGTTCGCACGAGGTAAGTGCAGATTTCATTCAGATGTTGGCGGTGTCCTCAGTAGCTAGGCCGCCGATCGTGAATTCAGGGCCAATGTTCCTGTCATTTATAATGAATGGGGGCGGGAACATTATAGTTTGGTGAGGGCAGGTGATGAAAGTCAGGTCCAATAGTATCCATACATTTAGTAAAGTTTTATAATGCTGAATTTATATTTTAAAGATAAATTACACTAATGATATTGCTGCTGAATGTAAAGAGGAATCTGACATTATACAATGCATCATGATGTGTTGAAAACATGTGATTTAGGTTGACAATGTACAGCCAAATGTCAATCAAACTGAGTGAGGAGTAATTGGATTTTTTCTCCAGATATCGATGAATGCGCAACCAACACATCAATCTGTCAACAAATCTGCAACAATACAATTGGAAACTACACCTGCAGTTGCCGTCCTGGCTTTAGCATCAACATGAACAACACTTCTCTTTGTGATGGTAGGAAATCTTCAAATTTACAGAATCTCTGCAATTGATGATATGAAAATTATCCTCCAACTACCATTTCTCATTGCCCTGCACATTCTAGATTGTTTCAAGCAAAATCTTTTGTTCTCCTTAATTACGAAGCAATCAGATATTCACTACAATTTTCTGTGTCCCTACGCAATAGGGATATATTGATTGCAGAATATGTTAAAACTATTGTAGTAAATCAGTGAGTTACCATGAAATTTCAAATACCTTTCACAGTTTCTAAACAATGGGCTGTGTTTTGCAGTTCTGGACTCGCCATTAATCAATGGTCCTGAATTTGCAGTCGGGATGATGGTGTACTCTAAGAGTGCTTCATCATACCGGCTTTGAAATGAGTGCAAGTTCAGGATTTCCGCATGTGCTAAATTCCAAAGTTGCGATCTATCAAGAACTGACTGAGCGTCGACTTCGCTGCACGTTTCATCTACCAATTCAAATCAACGTTCTGGTGAAATGTTGGGCTAATTGCCGTCCAACTGCGCATTAATTACCCTGAATTTTTTTTTGTCTGGTGCAAAGAGGCGCAGGGGCCTGTTGCACAGCATCAGGGGAGGGGTGTGGGTGTAGTTGTGGAAATTGCATTAGTGTTTGCGACAGCCCATAACAATGAGGCACTGGTTCATGTCTGACTGGAATGAAACATTGAAAGAAACTTTCATTTGTTTGAGTTTGAAAACAAGGACTTTTTGTGTCATCGTCTTTGCTGCCTGAAAGACTTTTGTAGTTTTGGTTTAATTCCCAACTTTTATATTGAGATAGGATTTAATTCACTTTTATAATTTCCTCATGTTATCAGACATTTAAACTCTCGGGGCTGGATTTTACTCACCGAGACGAGTTGGGGGCGGGACTTCTGCTTTCCGGGTTCTAGTCCCGCCCCCAGTGATGTCCGACGCAACAACGCTATTTTCCCCTGATTGGCCTTGTTAAGCCCGCCCTGCAGGCTTGCTGGCCAGTTAAGGGAAAACCGGTGTCAGATGACGTCAGTTGATGACGCTTCATCTGCCGGTTTTCTTAAAAGCAATTGAACCATCTATGTTTGACAAATTATTTGACAGTGTTTGACAGCATTGAGGTGCTGTCAAACACTGACAATCACTGTACAAAGTTGAGTGCTTGCACCCAGGCTCTCCAGTGACTCTCTGTTTAGGATGAAACAGATGGCAGCTGCAGGTGAGGGTACAGAAGCGATCTGTCACTTCTCCCATTGAGGTGAGGCCACACAAACACTTCAAAACTTGCCACCTACAGAAAAATCTAAACACATTAAAAATGACTTTCCCAACATTTCCTTACCTCTGATACTCACCAGTGTCCCATTGCATCCTTCACACCACTTCTGCAGCTGTCATCTATACACAAATAATACAATAAAAATAATACACATATAATAGTAGGGGATTTCAACTTCCCCAATATTAACTGGGATAGTCAGAGTGTGAAAGGCTTAGAGGGTACGGAATTCTTAAAGTGCATCCAGGAGAGCTTTTTGAGCCAGCATGTAGAAAGTCCTATAAGGGATGGGGCGGTACTGGACATAATTCTAGGGAATGTAGCCGGGCAAGTGGTAGAAGTGTCAGTAGGAGAGCATTTTGGTGACAGTGATCATAATTCGGTGAAATTTAAGGTAGTCATGGAATTAAATAAAGATGGACCGGAAATAAAGGTTCTAAATTGGGGGAAGGCCGATTTTAATATGATAAGGCAGGATCTGGCCAAAGTGGACTAGGATCAGCTACTTGGTGGAAAATCCACATCAGAGCAGTGGGAGTCTTTCAGAAAGGAAATAGAGAGAGTACAACACCAACATGTTCCCGTAAAGGTCAAGAGTGGGACCAACAAGCCGAGGGAACCCTGGATGTCAAGGGATATACAAGAATGGATTTGGAAAAAAAGGGAGGCTTTTGGCAGATACAAAGGACTAAAAACAGTGGAAGCCCTAGATGAGTATAGAAAGTGCAGGGGGGTACTTAAAAAGTAATTAGGAGAGCGAAGAGGGGGCATGAAAAAACACTGGCGGGCAAAATAAAGGAAAATCCCAAGGTGTTTTATAAGTATATTAAGGGCAAGAGGATAACCAGGAAAAGAGTAGGGCCCATTAGGGACCAAAGTGGCAATCTGTGTGTAGAGCTGGAAGATGTAGGTGAGGTTATAAATGAATATTTTGCATTTGTGTTCACTATGGAGAAGGACAATGTAGGCATAGAAATCAGGTAGGGGGATTGTGATATGTTTGAACAAATTAGTATTGAGAGGGAGGAGGTACTAGCGGTTTTACATACAACATAGAACATAGAACATAGAACAGTACAGCATAGTACAGGCCCTTCGGCCCTCAATGTTGTGCCGAGCATTGTCCGAGACCAAGATCAAGCTATCACACTCCCTATCACTCTGGTGTGCTCCATGTGCTTATCCAATAACCGCTTGAAAGTTCCTAAAGTGTCCGACTCCACTATCACAGCAGGCAGTCCATTCCACACCCCAACCACTCTCTGAGTAAAGAATCTACCTCGGACATCCCTTCTATATCTCCCCCCATGCACCTTATAGTTATGCCCCCTTGTAACAGCTGCCTCTACCCGAGGAAATAGTCTCTGAACATCTACTCTATCTATCCCCCTCATCATCTTATAAACCTCTATTAAGTCGCCTCTCATCCTCCTCCGCTCTAAAGAGAAAAGCCCCAACTCCCTCAATCTTTCCTCATAAGACCTCCCCCCCCAAACCAGGCAGCATCCTGGTAAATCTCCTTTGCACTCTTTCCAATGCTTCCACGTCCTTCCTATAGTGAGGTGACCAGAACTGCACACAATATTCCAAATGTGGTCTCACCAAGGTCCTGTACAGTTGCAGCATAACCTCACAGTTCTTAAACTCAAACCCTCTGTTAATAAACGCCAACACACCATAGGCCTTCTTTACTGCTCTATCCACTTGAGTGGCAACCTTCAGAGATCTGTGGATATGAACCCCCAGATCCCTCTGCTCCTCCACGTTCCTCAGAACCCTGCCGTTGACCCTGTAATCCTTATTCAAATTTGCCCTACCAAAATGAATCACCTCGCACTTATCAGGGTTAAATTCCATCTGCCAATTTTCGGCCCAGCTCTGCATCCTATCAATGTCTCTTTGCAGCCTACAACAGCCCTCCACCTCATCAACTGCTCCACCAATCTTGGTGTCATCAGCAAATTTACTGATCCACCCTTCAGTCCCCTCCTCCAAGTCATTGATAAAAATCACAAACAGCAGAGGACCCAGCACCGACCCCTGTGGCACACCGCTGGTAACTGGTCTCCAGTCCGAAAATGCTCCATCCACCACCACCCTCTGCCTTCTATGAGATAGCCAGTTACTTATCCAATCGGCCAAATTTCCCTCTATCCCACAACTCCTTACTTTCTTCATGAGCCGACCATGGGGAACCTTATCAAACGCCTTACTAAAATCCATGTATACGACATCAACTGCTCTACCTTCATCTACACACTTAGTTACCTCCTCAAAGAATTCAATCAAATTTGTTAGGCAAGACTTACCCTTCACGAATCCGTGTTGACTATCCCTGATTAAGTTGCCCCTTTCCAAATGGTCATAAATCCTATCCCTCAGGACCTTTTCCATTATCTTACCAACCACCGAAGTAAGGCTAACCGGCCTATAATTACCAGGGTCATTCCTATTTCCTTTCTTGAAGAGAGGAACAACATTCGCCACTCTCCAGTCCTCTGGCACCATTCCCGTGGACAGTGAGGACCCAAAGATCAAAGCCAGAGGCTCTGCAATCTCCTCCCTTGCCTCCCAAAGAATCCTAGGATATATCCCATCTGGCCCAGGGGACTTATCGACCCTCAGGTTCTTCAAAATTGCTAAAACATCTTCCCTCAGAACATCTACCACCTCCAGCCTATCCACCTTTATCACACTCTCATCCTCAAGAACATGGCCCCTCTCCTCGGTGAACACTGACGAAAAGTATTCATTCATCACCTCTCCTATCTCTTCTGACTCCATGCACAAGTTCCCACTACTGTCCTTGACCGGCCCTACCCTCACCCTGGTCATTCTTTTATTTCTCACATAAGAGTAAAAGGCCTTGGGGTTTTTCTTGATCCGACCCGCCAAGGACTTCTCATGGTTTTAGTGGGCTTAAAAGTGAATAAATCCCCAGGCCCTGACGAGATGTATCCCAGGCTGCTGTGTGAGGCAAAGGAGGAGATTGCAGGGGCTCTGACACAAATTTTCAGAACCTCTCTGGCCACAGGGGAGGTGCCAGAGGACTGGAGAACAGCTAACGTAGTATCATTATTCAAGAAGGGTAGTAGGGATAAACCAGGGAATTACAGGCCAGTGAGCCTAACATCAGTGGTAGGGAAATTATTGGAAAAAATTCTGAGGGACTGAATTAGTCTCCACTTGGAGAGGCAAGGATTAATCAAGGATAGTTAGCATGGCTTTGTCAGGGGGAGATCATGCCTAACCAATTTGATTGAATATTTTGAGGGGGTGACTCGGTGTGTGGATGAGGGTAGTGTAGTTGATGTAGTCTACATGGACTTCAGTAAGGCTTTTGACAAAGTCCCACATGGGAGACTGGTCAAGAAGGTAAGAGCCCATGGGATCCAGGGCAATTTGGCACATTGGATCCAAAATTGGCTTAGGGGCAGGAGGCAGAGGGTGATGGTCGAAGGTTGTTTTTGTGACTGGAAGCCTATGTCCAGTGGTGTACTGCAGGGATCGGTGCTGGGTCCTTTGCTGTTTGTAGTGTACATTAATGATTTAGATATGAATGTAGGAGGTATGATCAGTAAGTTCGCAGA
Source organism: Squalus acanthias (assembly GCA_030390025.1). Taxonomy (NCBI): domain Eukaryota; kingdom Metazoa; phylum Chordata; class Chondrichthyes; order Squaliformes; family Squalidae; genus Squalus; species Squalus acanthias. Next base: position 95,195 of record JASTWF010000675.1, read on the forward strand.
TGACACGAAAATAGGGTAGATAGAAAGGAACTTTTCCCCTTAGTAGAGCTGTCAATAACCAAGGGGCATAGTTTCAAGGTAAGGGGCAGGAGGTTTAGAGGGGATTTGAGGAAAAACTTTTACACCCAGAGGGTGGTTGGAATCTGGAACTCACTGCCTGAAAGGGTGGTAGAGGCAGGAACCCTCACAACATTCAAGAAGCATTTAGATGAGCATTTGAAACGCCATAGCATACAAGGCTATGGACCAAGTGCTGGAAAATGAGATCAGAATAGACAGGGCATGATGGCCGGCGCGGACACGATGGGCCTAAGGGCCTCTTTCTGTGCTGTATAACTCTATGGGCTCGATTTTGTCATGGGGTGGGCTGGGGTCATGTCATACGCTTTTCGTGTTAGCCACCCGACTCCAATTGGATGTGGGAGAATTATTCAATTTTCCCCTAATTGGGCAATTGAGTTCCAGCATGTGGGAACCCATGACCCAATTAGTTTTTTCAGTCTGAAAGTCGCCTCTAATGATGTCATCATTGCTGCTGCATTTAAGGTCGGCAAAGACTGGGAAGTTTTTGGCCTTTGCTGTGAGAGGGACCTGGAGGAAAAATGAGCAGTAGGGGACCTACGTCTGCTCCAAGATTTTTTTTGTACCACCACCACCACCACTACTACTACTACTACTACTACTCCAGGCTCCAAAGTTCCACAACAATGGTTATGACAGCTAAAAGTTCCCCCAGAATGATGATTGATCAAATCTCCTTCTTAATGGCGGACCTACAGCTGATAGTCAACAATCCAAGTGTGCTACCACCAGGTTTCACCGTCGTGTTTCAGAGGAGGCGTGCATCACGTCGGAAAAGTGTTAAAATCAGAAAGGCCTCTCAAAATGGGATTATAGAGGCAATTAAGTGGTTGTTAAGGGCCTTAAGGGCCTATCCCGCCTCTTGGAGGCGGGACAGAGATGGGATCAGAAACCACGCATTTGGGAAAATTGCTCGGAGGCGGGATGGAGGCGGGGTCGGGCCCGCCCGCAATTTTTTGCAATTTTAACACCCCACACGCCTCCATTCCAGCCTCCTCGGTCCTGGCAAAATCGAGCCCTATGACTCTATGACAAACATTACAACAGACCCCAACATGCCTCATTTACCCGGACGGGGTTCCCCGACGTCGAGAAGCCGGCAGCAGAAGTCTAAAAATTGGAAAAAGCCTCTAAACTGCCTGTTAACTACCTGTTGAAAAGCAGTTAAGTGGCTATAATCCTCTTCCCGCCGCTAGGAGTCGGGTCCCTGCGCAAATCGGGGACCCGACTCCCGGGAAGATTGGTGGGAGGTGGGTTGGGAGCGGGTTCGGAACCCGCTCAGATTGTTTTGATTTTCCCAGCAGTCCTGCCTCCAAAGCCGCCTCCTCAGGGCTGGTAAAATCCAGCCCTCGATTTTAGATTGTTTCAACTAATCAAAAGTTACTTAGTCTAACAGAGGAGAAACAAATTTGATAGGAGTATAAGACTGTAATTATCGGTTTGTGTATTATAATCTTGGTTTGGGTATGAAATACTATTACAATGATCGTAGTTTATTAATAAAATAGCATTTCTGGCGACTAAATTATTAAAATGTGTTGTGGGCAAATCAGCTATCTCCTCTGTTTCCTGATTGGCTAAGAGCCAGGAAGTGAAAGGAGCCCCGCCCCATGTGATCCCAGGTTCACATACGCACAATGGTGCGCCCCTGGGATCCGTGGGCCTCTATGCTGAGCACAACTCTGCAGCGTTTGCAAGGAAACTTTTGAAGGAGGGTTCGCACGAGGTAAGTGCGGATTTCATTCGGATATTGGCGGCGTCCTCAGTAGCTAGGCCGCCGATCGTGAATTCAGGGCCAATGTTCATGTCATTTATAATCAATGGGGGCGGGAACATTATAGTTTGGTGAGGGCAGGTGACGAAAGTCACACCCAATAATATCCATACATTTAGTAAGGTTTTATAATGCTGAATTTATATTTTAAAGATAAACAACACTGATGATATTGCTGCTGAATGTAAAGAGGAATCTGACGTTATACAGTGCATCATGATGTGTTGAAAACATGTGATTTAGGTTGACAATGTACAGCCAAATTTCACTCAAACTGAATGAGGGGTAATTGGACTTTTTTCTCCAGATATCGATGAATGCGCAACCAACACGTCAACCTGTCAACAAATCTGCAACAATACAATTGGAAACTACACCTGCAGTTGTCGTCCTGGCTTTAGCATCAACATGAACAACACTTCTCTTTGTGATGGTAGGAAATCTTCAAATATACGGATTTTCTGCAATTGATGTTTTGAAAATTATCCTCCAACTACCAGTTCTCATTGACCTGCAGTATCTAGATTGTTTCAAGCAAAATCTTTTGTTCTCCTTAATTACTAAGCAATCAGAGATTCACTACAATTTTCTGTGTGCCTACACAATAGGGATCTATTGATTGCAGAATATGTTAAAACTATTGCAGTAAATCAGTGAGTTACCATGAAATTTCAAGTACCTTTCACAGTTTCTAATCAATGGGCTGTGTTTTGCCGTTCTGGACTCGCCATTACTCAATGGCCCTGAATCTGCGGTCGGTATGATGGTGTACTCGAAGAGTGCGTTGTCATACCGACTTTGAAAATGACTGCAAGTTCGGAATTTCTGCATGTGCTAAATTCCGAATTTACGATCTGTCAAGATCTGACTGCGCGCCGGCTTCGCTGCACGTTTCACCGACCCATTCAAATCAACGTACTGGCGAAAAGTTGGGCTAATTGCCCACCTACTGCGCATAAATTACCCAGAATTTTTTTTCCCCTGGTGCAAAGAGGCGCAGGAGAGTTGTGCACAGCGTAAGGGGAGGGGGGTGGGGACATGTTGAGAAAATTGCATTAATTTATGCTGAAGCCCATTACAATCAGGCACTGGTTCATATCTGAGTGGAAAGAAACTTTGAAAGAAACTTTCAATCGTTTGAGCTTGAGAACAAGGACTTTTTGTGTCACCGTCTTTGCTGCCTAAAACCTTTTTGTAGTTTCGATTTAATTCCCAGCTTCGAAATTGATAAGATTTAATTCACTTTTTTGATTTCCTCATGTTATCAGACATTTAAACTCCCGATTTTAGATTGTGTCAATTAATCAAAAGTTACTTAGTCTAATAGAGGAGAAACAAATTCGCTAGGACTATAAGAATGTAATTATAGGTTTGTTTATTATAATCATGGTTTGGATATTAAATACTATTACAATGATCGTAATTTATTAATAAAATAGCATTTCTGGCAGCTAAATTATTAAAATGAGTTGTGGGCAAATCAGCAATCTCCTCTGTTTCCTGATTGGCTAAGAACCAGGAAGTGAAAGGAGCCCGGCCCCATGTGATCCCAGGTTCACATACGCATAATGGTGCGCCCCTGGGATCCGTGGGCCTCTATGCTGTGCACAACTCTGCAGCACTTGCAAGGAAATTTTTGAAGGAGGGTTCGCACGAGGTAAGTGCGGATTTCATTCGGATGTTGACGGCGTCCTCATTAGCTAGGCCGCCGATCGTGAATTCAGAGCCAATGTTCATGTCATTTATAAGCAATGGGGGCGGGAACATTATAGCTTGGTGAGGGCAGGTGATGAAAGTCACACCCAATAGAATCCATACATTTAGTAAGATTTTATAATGCTGATTTTATATTTTAACGATAAACAACACTAATGATATTGCTGCTGAATGTAAAGAGGAATCTGACATTATACAGTGCATCATGATGTGTTGAAAACATGTGATTTAGGTTGACAATGTAAGGCCAAATGTCACTCAAACTGAACGAGGAGTAATTGGACTTTTTCCTCCAGATATCGATGAATGCGCAACCAACACCTCAACCTGTCAACAAATCTGCAACAATACAATTGGAAACTACACCTGCAGTTGTCGTCCTGGCTTCAGCATCAACATGAACAACACTTCTCTTTGTGATGGTAGGAAATCTTCAAATATACGGATTCTCTGCAATTGATGATGTGAAAATTATCCTCCAACTACCAATTCTCATTAACCTGCACATTCTAAATGGTTTCAAGCAATATCTTTTGTTCTCCTTAATTACTAAGCAATCAGAGATTCACTACAATTTTCTGTGTCACTACACAATAGGGATATATTGATTGCAGATTATGATAAAACTATTGTAGTAAATCCGTGAGTTACCATGAAATTTCAAGTACCCTTCACAGTTTCGAATCAATGGGTTGCGTTATGCCGTTCTGGACTCGCCAGTACTCAATGGCCCTGAATCTGCGGTCAGTATGATGGTGTACACTAAGAGTGCATCGTCATACCGGCTTTGAAAATGAGTGCAAGTTCGGGATTTCCACATGTGCTAAATTCCGATGTTACGAACTGTCAAATTCCGACTTCGCGTCGGCTTCGTTGCACGTTTCACCGACCCATTCAAATCAGTGTACTGGTGAAAAGTTGGGCTACTTGCCCACCTACTGTGCATTAATTACCCTGAAAATATTTTTGTCTGGTGCAAACAAGCGCAGGAGCCTGTTGCACAGTATCATGGGCGGGGGCTGGGTGGGAGTTGAGAAAATTGCATTCGTTGCTGCTACATCCCATAACAATGATGCACTGGTTCATGTCTGAGTGGAATTAAACTTTGAAAGTAACTTTCATTTGCTGGAGTTCAAAAACACAGCCTTTTTGTGTCACCGTCTTTGCTGCCAGAAAGACTTTTGTAGTTTTGGTTTAATTCGCAACTTCTATATTGAAAGGATTTAATTCACTTTCATGATTTCCTCATGTTACCAGGCATTTAAACTCTCGGGGCTGGATTTTACCCCCCGAGACAAGTTGGGGGCGGGACTTCTGCTTTCCGGGTTCTAGTTCCGCCGCCAGCGACATCTGACGTACCGACGCTATTATCCCCTGATTGGCCTTGTTTAGCCCGCCCTGTGGGCTTGTTGGCCAATTGTGCATGGAGTCAGAAGAGATAGGAGAGGTGATGAATGAATACTTTTCTTCAGTGTTCACCGAGGAGAGGGACCATATTTTTGAGGATGAGAGTGTGATAAAGGCGGATAGGCTGGAGGAGGTAGATGTTCTGAGGGAAGATGTTTTAGCAATTTTGAAGAACCTGAGGGTCGATAAGTCCCCTGGGCCAGATGGGATATATCCTAGGATTCTTTGGGAGGCAAGGGAGGAGATTGCAGAGCCTTTGGCTTTGATCTTTGGGTCCTCACTGTCCACGGGGAAGGTGCCAGAGGACTGGAGAGTGGTGAATGTTGTTCCTCTCTTCAAGAAAGGAAATAGGAATGACCCTGGTAATTATAGGCCGGTTAGTCTTACTTCGGTGGTTGGTAAGATAATGGAAAAGGTCCTGAGGGATAGGATTTATGACCATTTGGAAAGATGCAACTTAATCCAGGATAGTCAACACGGATCCGTGAAGGGTAAGTCTTGCCTAACAAATTTGATTGAATTCTTTGAGGAGGTAACTAAGTGTGTAGATGAAGGTAGAGCAGTTGATGTCGTATACATGGATTTTAGTAAGGCGTTTGATAAGGTTCCCCATGGTCGGCTCATGAAGAAAGTAAGGAGTTGTGGGATAGAGCGAAATTTGGCCGATTGGATAAGTAACTGGCTATCTCATAGAAGGCAGAGGGTGGTGGTGGATGGAGCATTTTCGGACTGGAGACCAGTTACCAGCGGTGTGCCACAGGGGTCGGTGCTGGGTCCTCTGCTGTTTGTGATTTTTATCAATGACTTGGAGGAGGGGACTGAAGGGTGGATCAGTAAATTTGCTGATGACACCAAGATTGGTGGAGTAGTGGATGAGGTGGAGGGCTGTTGTAGGCTGCAAAGAGACATTGATAGGATGCAGAGCTGGGCCGAAAAATGGCAGATGGAATTTAACCCTGATAAGTGCGAGGTGATTCATTTTGGTAGGGAAAATTTGAATAAGGATTACAGGGTCAACGGCAGGGTTCTGAGGAACGTGGAGGAACAGAGGGATCTGAGGGTTCATATCCACAGATCTCTGAAGGTTGCCACTCAAGTGGATAGAGCAGTAAAGAAGGCCTATTGTGTGTTAGCGTTTATTAACAAGGGGTTTGAGTTTAAGAACCGTGAGGTTATGCTGCAACTGTACAGGACCTTGGTGAGACCACATTTGGAATATTGTGTGCAGTTCTGGTCACCTCACTATAGGAAGGACGTGGAAGCATTGGAAAGAGTGCAAAGGAGATTTACCAGGATGCTGCCTGGTTTGGCGGGGAGGTCTTATGAGGAAAGATTGAGGGAGCTAGGGCTTTTCTCTTTAGAGCGGAGGAGGATGAGAGGCGACTTAATAGAGGTTTATAAGATGATGAGGGGGATAGATAGAGTGGATGTTCAGAGACTATTTCCTCGGGTGGATGTAGTTGTTACAAGGGGGCATAACTATAAGGTGCATGGGGGGAGATATAGAAGGGATGTCCGAGGTAGATTCTTTACTCAGAGAGTGGTTGGGGTGTGGAATGGACTGCCTGCTGTGATAGTGGAGTCGGACACTTTAGGAACTTTCAAGCGGTTATTGGATAAGCACATGGAGCACACCAGAATGATAGGGAGTGGGATAGCTTGATCTTGGTTTCGGACAATGCTCGGCACAACATCGAGGGCCTGTACTGTGCTGTACTGTTCTATGTTCTATGTTCTAAGGGAAAGCCAGTGTCAGATGACGTCAGTTGCTGACACTTCATCTGCCGGTTTTCTTAAAGGCACATGACCCATCTATGTTTGACAATTGATTCAACAGTGTTTGACAGCATTGAGGTGCTGTCAAACACTGACAATCACTGTACAAAGTTGAGTGCTTGCACCCAGGCTCTCCAGTGACTCTCTGCTTAGGATAAAACAGAGGCAGCTGCAGGTGAGGGTATAGAAGTGATCTGTCACTTCTCCCATAGAGGTGAGGCCACACAAACACTTCAAAGCTTGCCACCTACAGAAAAATCTAAAGTCATTAAAAATAACTTTCCCAACATTTCCTGACCTCTGATACTCACCAGTGTCCCATTGCATCCTTCACACCACTTCCGCAGGTGTCATCTGTGTACAAACATTACAACAGATCCACAGCACCCCTCATTTACCCGAGCGGTGTATCCCGACGTCGAGAAGCCGGCAGCAGAAGTCCAATAATTAGAAAAAGCCTCTTAACTGCCTGTTAACTACCAGGTTATAGGCAGTTAAGTGGCTATAATCCTCTTCCCGCCGCTCGGAGTTTGGTCCCTACGCAAATCGGGGACCCGACTCCCAGCAAGATTGTTTGGAGGTGGGTTAGGAGCGGGATCAGGACCTGCTCCTATTCTTTTTGATTTTCCCAGCAGTCCCACCTCCAAATCGCCTCCTCAGGGCTGGTAAAATCCAGCCCTCGATTTTAGATTATTTCAATTGATCCAAAGTTACATAGTCTAATAGAGGAGAAACAAATTTGATAGGACTATAAGACAGTAATTATAGGTTTGTGTATTATAATCTTGGTTTGGGTGTTTAATACTATTACAATGATCATAATTTATTAATCACAGAATCCCCACAGTGCAGATAGAGGCCATTTCGGCCCATCGAGCCTGCACCGACACATATCCCACCCTATCCCCGTAACCCCATGTATTTAATCCCCCCTAACACTAAGGGTCAATTTATCATAGCCAAATCAACCAAACCCGCACATAAAATAGCATTTCTGGCTGCTAACTTATTAAAAAGAATTGTGGAAAAATTAGCAATCTTCTCTGTTTCCTGATTGGCTATGAGCCAGGAAGTGAAAGGAGCCCCGCCCCACGTGATCCCAGGTTGACATACGCACAATGGTGCGCCCCTGGGATCCGTGGGCCTCTATTCTGTGCACAACTCTGCAGCGTTTGCAAGGAAATTTTTGAAGGGGGGTTCGCACGGGGTAAACGCAGATTTCATTCGGATGTTGACGGCATCCTCATTAGCTATGCCACCGACCGCGAATTCAGGGCCAATGTTCCTGTCATTTATAATCAATGGGGGCGGGAACATTATAGTTTGATGAGGGCAGGTGAGGAAAGCCACGTCCAATAGTATCCATACATTTAGTAAGGTTTTATAATGCTGATTTTATATTTTAAAGATAAACAACACTAATGATGTTGCTGCTGAATGTAAAGAGGAATCTGACATTATACAGTGCATCATGATGTTCAGAAAACATGTGATTTAGGTTGACAATGTCCGACCAAATGTCACTCAAACTGAATGAGGGGTAATTGGACTTTTTTCTCCAGATATCGATGAATGCGCAACCAACACATCAACCTGTCAACAAATCTGCAACAATACAATTGGAAACTACACCTGCAGTTGTCGTCCTGGCTTCAGCATCAACATGAACAACACTTCTCTTTGTGATGGTAGGAAATCTTCAAATATACGGATTCTCTGCAATTGATGATTTGAAAATTATCGTCCAACTACCAGATCTCCTCTGGAGATCTTCCCCCCACGGCCGCCAACCTCATAGTTCCCCAACCCCGCACAGCCCGCTTCTACCTCCTTCCCAAGATCCACAAACAGGACTGCCCCGGTAGACCCATCGTTTCAGCCTGTTCTTGCCCCACGGAACTTATCTCTTCCTATCTCGACTCTATTTTTTCTCCCCTTGTCCAGTCTCTTCCCACCTACATCCGCGACTCTTCCGATGCCCTCCGCCATTTTAACAGTTTCCAGTTTCCCGGCCCCAACCGTCTCCTCTTCACTATGGACGTACAATCCCTCTACACCTCCATTCCCCACCAGGATGGCCTGAGGGCGCTCCGCTTCTTCCTTGAACAGAGGCCCAACCAGTCCCCATCCACCACCACCCTCCTCCGCCTGGCTGAACTTGTTCTCACATTGAACAACTTCTCCTTTGACTCTACCCATTTCCTCCAAATTAAAGGTGTTGCTATGGGTACCCGCATGGGTCCTAGCTATGCCTGCCTTTTCGTGGGATATGTGGAACACTCTTTGTTCCAGTCCTACTCGGGTCCCCTCCCTCACCTCTTTTTCCGGTACATTGATGACTGTATCGGTGCCGTCTCCTGCTCTCGCCCTGAACTAGAACATTTCATTCACTATGCTTCCAATTTCCACCCTTCCCTCACCTTCACATGGTCCATCTCCGACTCTTCTCTTCCCTTCCTCGACTTCTCCATCTCCATCTCTGGGGATAGGTTATTGACTAACATTCACTACAAGCCCACCGACTCCCACAGCTACCTGGACTACACTTCCTCCCACCCCGCCTCCTGTAAGGACTCTATTCCATTCTCCCAGTTTCTCCGTCTCCGCCGCATCTGCTCTGATGATGCCACCTTCCATACCAGTGCTTCCGACATGTCTTCCTTTTTCCTCAACCGAGGATTCCCCTCTACCGTGGTCGACACGGCCCTCGACCGTGTCCGTTCTATCTCCCGCACATCTGCCCTCACCCCTGCCCCTCCCTCCCGGAACCACGATAGGGTTCCCCTTGTCCTCACCTTTCACCCCACCAGCCTCCACATTCAACGGATCATCCTCCGCCATTTCCGCCACCTCCAGCGTGATCCCACCACCAAACACATCTTCCCCTCACCTCCCCTTTCAGCATTCCGCAGGGACCGCTCCCTCCGCGACACCCTAGTCCACTCCTCTACCACCCCCAGCACCCCTTCCCCTTCGCCCGGCACCTTCCCGTGCACGCGCAGGAGATGCAACACATGCCCTTATACCTCCCCTCTTCCCACTGTCCAGGGCCCCAAACACCCCTTCCAGGTGAAACAGCGATTTACTTGTACTTCCTGCAATTTAGTATACTGTATTCGCTGCTCACGATGTGGACTCCTCTACATTGGGGAGACCAAACGCAGATTGGGTGACCGCTTTGCGGAACACCTCCGTTCAGTCCGTAAGGGGGACCCCGAGCTCCCGGTGGCCTGTCACTTTAATTCACCGCTTCACTCCCACTCTGACCTCACCGTCCTCGGCCTAATACACTGTTCCACGGAAGCTCAGCGTAAGCTCGAGGAACAGCACCTCATCTTTCGTTTAGGCACGCTACAGCCCTCTGGACTCAATATCGAGTTCAACAATTTTAGATCATAACCTCAGCTCCAATCACATTTATATTTTATTTTATCCACCCTTTTATTTGTCCCCCCCACCTTTTTTTTCCTCCTAGAAGCTGGCAGCTGTCCTTCATTCTGCCAGTAGATTTCACACTTCATTCAGCCTTAATCTGTCACATTAACACCACCTCTAGCCTTGCATATCTCTTAATGTCTCTTAATGTCTCTTCATCTCCTCCTTTGTTCCTTTATCCCCTCCCCCTTTTCCCAGCTTTACCCTGGCCTTAAATCTATTTGATTTCCAGCTCTTCCCAGTTCTGATGAAAGGTCATCGACCTGAAACGTCAACTCTCTTTCTCTCTCCACGGATGCTGCCTGGCCTGCTGAGTTTTTCCAGCGTTTTCTGTTGTTATACCAGATCTCATTGCCCTGCACATTCTAGATTGTTTCAAGCAAAATCTTTTGTAATCCTTAATTACTGAGCAATCAGAGATTCACTACAATTTTCTGTGTCCCTACGTAATAGGGATATATTGATTGCAGAATATGTTAAAACTATTGTAGTAAATCAGTAAGTTACCATGAAATTTCAAGTACCTTTCACAGTTTCTAATCAATGGGCTGTGTTTTGCAGTTCTGAACTCGCCATTACTCATTGGTCCTGCATTTGCAGTCGGTATGATGGTGTACTCTAAGAGTGCGTCGTCAAACTGGCTTTGAAAATAACCACAAGTTCGGGATTTCCACATGTGCTAAATTTCCAAATTGTGATCTGTCAAGTTCTGAATGTGTGTCGGCTTCGCTGCACGTTTCACCTACCCATTCAAATCAACGTAATGGCAAAAATTTGGGCTAATTGCCCACCTACTGCGCATTAATTACCCTGAAATTTTTTTCATCAGGTGTAAACAGGCGCAGGAGCCTGTTGCACAGTGTAAGGAGAGGGGATGGGGGGAGATGAGAAAATTGCATTAGTTTATGCGACAGCCCATAACAATGAGGCACTGGTTCATTTCTGAGTGGAAAGAAACTTTCATTTGTTTGAGTTCAAAAACACAGCGTTTTTGTGTCACCGTCTTTGCTGCCTGCAAGATTTTTGTCGTTTTGGTTTAATTCGCAACTTCTATCTTGAGATAGGATTTAATTCACTTTTATGATTTCCTCATGTTATCAGACATTTAAACTCTTGGGGCTGGAATTTACTCACCAAGATGAGTTGGGGGCTGGACTGCTGCATTCCGGGTTCTAATCCCGCCCCCAGCAACGTCCGACGCACCGACGCTATTTTCCCCTGATTGGCCTTGTTTAGCCCGCCCTGCGGGCTTGCTGGCCACTTAAGGGAAAGCCGGTGTCAGATGACGTCAGTTGATGATGCTTCATCTGCTGGTTTTCTGAAAGGCACATGAACCATCTATGTTTGACAGATGATTTGACAGTGTTTGACAGCATTGAGGTGCTGTCAAACACTGACAATCACTGTACAAAGGTGAGCCCTTGCACCCTGGCTCTCCAGTGACTGTCTCCTTAGGATGAAACAGATGGCAGCTGCAGGTGAGGGTACAGAAGTGATCTGTCACTTCTCCCATTGAGGTGAGGCCACACAAACACGTCAAAACTTGTCACCTACAGAAAAATCTAAACATATTAAAAGTAACTTTCCCAACATTTCTTTACCTCTGATACTCATCAGTCTCCCATTGTATCCTTCACACCACTTCTGCAGCTGTCATCTATACACAAACATTACAACAGACACACAGCACCCCTCATTTACCCAGGCGGGGTTCCCCGACATCGGGAAGCCCGCAGCATAAGTCTAAAAATTGGAAAAAGCCTCTTTACTGCCTGTTAACTGCCTTTTAACAGGCAGTTCGGTGGCTATAATCCTCTTCCCGCCGGTAGGAGTCAGGTCCCTGCTCAAATCGGGGACCCGACTCCTGGGCAGACTGGTTGGAGGTGGGTTGGGAGCGGGTTCGGGACCTGCTCCCATTCTTTTTGATGTTGCCAGCAGTCTCGCCTCCAAACCCACCTCCTCAGGGCTGGTAAAATCCAGCCCTCGATTTTAGATTGTTTCAATTAATCAAAAATTAATTAGTCTAATAGAGGAGAAACAAATTCGCTAGGAGTATAAGACTGTAATTATAGGTTTGTGTATTATAATCTTGGTTTGGGTGTTAAATACTATTACAATGATCGTAATTTATTAATAAAATAGCATTTCTGGCTGCTAAATTATTAAAATATGTTGTGTGCAAATCAGCAACTCCTCTGTTTCCTGATTGGCTAAGAGCCAGGAAGTGAAAGCAGCCCCGCCCCACATGATCCCAGGTTAACATACGCACAATGGTGTGCCCCTGGGATCCGTGGGCCTCTATGCTGTGCACAACTCTGCAGCGTTTGCAAGGAAATTTTTGAAGGGGGGTTCGCACGAGGTAAGTGCGGGTTTCATTCGGATGTCGATGGCGTACTCATTATCTACACCGCCAACCACGAATTCAGGCCCAATGTTCCTGTTATTTATAATCAATGGGAGCAGGAACATTATAGTTTGGTGAGGGCAGGTGGTGAAAGTCACACCCAATAGTATCCATACAATTAGTCAGGTTTTCTAATGCTGAATTTATATTTTAAAGATAAACAACACTAATGATATTGCTGATGAATGTAAAGTGGAATCTGACATTATATAACAAATCGTGATGTGTTGAAAACATGTGATTTAGTTTGATAATGTACGGCCAAATGTCACTCAAACTGAACGAGGAGTAATTGGACTTTTTTCTCCAGATATCGATGAATGCGCAACCAACACATCAACCTGTCAACAAATCTGCAGCAATACAATTGGAAACTACACCTGCAGTTGTCGTCCTGGCTTCAGCATCAACATGAACAACACTTCTCTTTGTGATGGTAGGAAATCTTCCAATATACGGATTCTCTGCAATTGATGATTTGAAACTTATCCTCCAACTACCAGTTTTCACTGCCCTGCACATTCTAGATTGTTTCAAGCAAAATCTTTTGTTCTCCTTAATTATTAAGCAATCAGAGAGTCACTACAATGTTCTGTGTCACTACGCAATAGGAATCTATTGATTGCAGAATATGTTAAAACTATTGCAGTAAATCCGTGAGTTACCATGAAATTTCAAGTACCTTTCACAGTTTCTAATCAATGGGCTGTGTTTTGCAGTTCTGGACTCGCCATTGGTCAATGGCCCTGAATCTGCGGTCGATATGATGCTGTACTCGAAGAGTGCGTCATCATACCGGCTTTGAAAATTACCGCTAGTTCGGGATTTCCACATGTGCTAAATTCCAAAGTTGTGATCTGTCAAGTTCTGACTGTGCGTCGGCTTCGCTGCACGTTTCACCGACCCATTCAAATCAACGCACTGGTGAAAAGTTTGGCTAATTGCCCAACTACTGAGCATTAATTACCCTGAAATTTTTTTCATCTAGTGCAAAGAGACGCAGGAGCCTGTTTTACAGTGTTAGGGGAGCGGGGTGTGGGGTAGTTGAGAAATTTGCATTAGTTTATGCTGCAGCCCATAACAATGAGGCACTGGTTCGTGTCTGAGTGGAAAGAAACGTGGAAAGAAAGTTTAATTCGTTTTTGCTTGAAAACAAGGACTTTTTGTGTCACCGTCTTTGCTGCTTAAAAGATTTTGTAGTTTCGGTTTAACTCCCAACTTTTATATTGATAGGATTTAATTCACTTTCATGATTTCCTCATGTTATCAGACATTTAAACTCTCGATTTTAGATTCGGTCAATTAATCAAAAGTTACTTAGTCTAATAGAGGAGAAACAAATTCGCTAGGACTATACGAATGTAATTATAGGTTTGTGTATTATAATCTTGTTTTGGGTATTAAATATCATAGAAACAATGATCGTAATTTATTTTAAAAAAGTATCATTTCTGGCTGCTAAATTATTAAAATGAGCTTTGGTCAAATCAGCAATCTCTTCTGTTTCCTGATTGGCTAAGTGCCAGGAAGTGAAAGGAGCCCCGCCCCATGTGATCCCAGGTTCACATACGCACAATGGTGCGCCCCTGGGATCCGTGGGCCTCTATGCTGAGCACAACTCAGCAGCGTTTGCAAGGATATTTTTGATGGAGGGTTCGCACGAGGTAAGTGCGGGTTTCATTCGGATGTTGGCGGCGTCCTCAGTAGCTACGCCGCTGATCGCGAATTCAGAGCCAATGTTCCTGTCATTTATAATCAATGGGGGCGGGAACATTATAGTTTGGTGAGGGCAGGTGACAAAAGTCACGTCTAAAAGTATCCATACATTTAGTAAGGTTTTTTAATGCTGATTTTATATTTTAAAGATAAACAACACTAATGATATTGCTGCTGAATGTAAAGAGGAATCTGACATTATACAGTGCATCATGATGTTCAGAAAACATGTGATTTAGGTTGACAATGTACAGCCAAATTTCACTCAAGCTGAACGAGGAGTAATTGGACTTTTTCCTCCAGATATCGATGAATGCGCAACCAACATATCAACCTGTCAACAAATCTACAACAATACAATTGGAAACTACACCTGCAGTTGCCGTCCTGGCTTCAGCATCAACATGAACAACACTTCTCTTTGTGATGGTAGGAAATCTTCAAATATACGGATTCTCTGCAATTGATGATTTGAACATTATCCTCCAACTACCAGATCTCATTGCCCTGCACATTCTAGATTGTTTCAAGCAAAATCTTTTGTTCTCCTTAATTACTAAGCAATCAGAGATTCACTAAAATGTTCTGTGTCCCTATGCAATAGGGATATATTGATTGCAGAATATGTTAATACTATTGTAGTAAATCAGTGAGTTACCATGAAATTTCACTTACCTTTCACAGTTTCTAATCAATGGGCTTTGTTATGCCCTTCTGGACTCGCCAGTACTCAATGGCCCTGAATCTGCGGTCGGTATGATGGTGTACTCTGAGAGTGCATTGTCATACCGCCTTTGAAAATGACCGCAAGTTCGAGATTTCCGCATGTGCTAAATACCGAAGTTGCGATCTGTCAAGGTCCGACTGTGCGTCCACTTCGCTGCACGTTTCACCGACACATTCAAATCAACGTACTGGCAAAAAGTTGGGCTAATTGCCCACCTACTGACATTAATTACCCTAAAAAAATTTCATCCGGTGCAAAGAGGCGCAGGAGCCTGTTGCACAGTGTAAGGGGAGGGTGGTGGAGACATGTTGAGAAATTTGCATTCGTTTATGCCACAGCCCATAACAATGAGGCACTGGTTCTTGTCTGAGTGGAAAGAAACGTCGAAAGAAACTTTCATTCGTTTGAGCTTGAAAACAAGGACTTTTTGTGTCACCGTCTTTGCTGCCGAAAAGACTTTTGTCGTTTCGGTTTAATTCCCAACTTCTATATTGATAGGATTTAATTAACTTTGATGATTTCCTCATGTTATCAGAAATTAATTAAATGAGTTGTGGGCAAAGCAGCAATCTCCTCTGTTTCCTGATTGGCTAAGAGCCAGGAAGTGAAAGGAGTCCCGCCCCATGTGATCCCAGGTTCACATACGCACAATGGTGCGCCCCTGGGGTCCGTGGGCCTCTATGCTGAGCACAACTCTGCAGCGTTTGCAAGGACATTTTTGAAGGAGGGATCGCACGAGGTAAGTGCGGATTTCATTCAGATGTTGACGCCGTCCTCATTAGCTACGCCGCCGATCGCGAATTCAGGGCCAATGTTCCTGTCATTTATAATCAATGGGGACGGGAACATTATAGTTTGGTGAAGGCAGGTGATGAAAGTCGCGCCCAATAGTATCCATACATTTAGTAAGGTTTTATAATGCTGATTTTATATTTTAAAGAGAAACAACAGTAATGATATTGCTGCTGAATGTAAAGAGGAATCTGACATTATACAGTTCATCATGATGTGTTGAAAACATGTGATTTAGGTTGACAATGTACGGCCAAATGCCATCTGCTCCATGGCCCTGAAAATCCTTGCATTGGGATCCTACCATTTACTTCTGCAGCTTCTCCCACTTCGCCATCCACTGCTGCAGAACGGAGGTGACAGACGCTCTTTATGCCAGGAGAGGCTAGTTCAGTGTCTTCTCTCTGACCAGAAAGAAGCTGGTGGTATGTGCAAGCAGCTTTACCAGGATAGCGGGCTTCCCCAGTGTGTGAGGTGCCATGGACTGCACACACATGGCCTTGCGGATGCTGCATCTAAATGCTGAGATGTACCGCTACCGCAAAGGTTACCACTCGCTGAATGTGCAGTTAGTGTGTGACCGTCTTCAACACATCATGATATTGAATGCCTGGTATCCTGGCAGCAGTCATGATGCTTTTATTCTGTGGCAGTCCATTGTTCCATGAGTCGTTGAGTCACCATGGCAAACTAGACAGTGGCTACTGAACGACAAGGGCGATCCGCTCACTTCCTGACTCATTACTCCGCTATGTAACCCTCGCACACGAGAGCAGCATGCATATAACGAAAGCCATGTTGCCACACAGAATCCATGAAAGCCGACCATTGGAGTCCTTAAACAATGCTTCTGCTGCCTGGACCGCTCTGGAGAAGCCCTGCAGTACTCACTAGATCACGTCTCAAGATTCGTCATGGTCTGCTGCATGCTCCACACCCTCACCATCATGAGGGCACAGCTCTTGCCACCAGGCATACGGCGACCAGCTGATGAGAAGGAGGAGAAAGAGGAGGAGGAGGAGAAGGAAGAACAGGAGGAGAAAGAAAGCAGAAGAGGAGGAGGAGGAAGAGCTAGAGGAGGAAGCGGAAGGGAGGAGACAACCCAAACAGCCCATTTCTGCCTGGGCTGTCCGTGATCGACTCATCCAACTGCAGTACCAGTGACCACAACCCCAATTCCCCATTCAACAATCATTCCACACCTTACCTTCCCTCTGTTACTGACCATCACAGCGTCCACTTGGCCACAATGCTGAAATAAAAGCCACCACAAACGAAACATTCCAATCCAACTTTGTACATCAATTCATCCAATATAACATAATAAAGTCAATTAATCACCCTTGTGCATTCTCTTAGTGCCTCTCTTCAGTGTGTCTTTGCCTGTCCTAGTGCTCCTATATAAAGTGTTACGCCAATGCAGCATGGCTGGTGAAAGGCTGCTGACTTTCAGTGGGGGAGACTGCAGATGGCCTTGCAGGATGACCTTGAACAGCTCTGGGTCTAGTAGGCCCAGCTGCGGCCTGCACCATCTTGGCATGGGTGGCAACAGTCTGGGCTGGCTGGCTATAAGGCAAAAGCAAGTGAACTGGCGGAGTGCAGTGGTGGGAGGACGAATGCTTTCAGTCTGAGAGAGGACAGCAGGTTGATGCTCCACGGAGCCACTGCCACTCCCCCGGGATGGCACCTCAGCATTCCTAGTAATCTGTTGGAGGACAGATTGCTGGACTGCTGTGACACTCTGCAAGCCCCTTTCCACACTGGTAAAATGCAGTCACGGTGACAGCAGTCTAAGCTTGCATGGCAACAAGTTGAGCTTGCATGACTTCAGTCTGAGCTTCCACTGCAGCACCCAGACGTTGGGTGGCTTCTGCTTGTGTTGCAGTGGAAGCTGAGACATCGGCCATCAGATGCTGCATCATGGTTGGGTCCACAGGCGTGGTAATGAAGTTGCCCATCACAACCATGCTGGAAATCATGGGCTTCACATCTGGGCAAAGCCCTGTGCAAAGTTGGTGCCCGACTCCTCTATGCTCCTTGATATTCTGCCTGTTAATGCACCAAGCATTTCATTGTGCATACCCATCAGCCGCCTTCTGTAGGCTGTGCGATCGAAGTCCTCATCTGAGTCCTCTGCAGCAGAACTCATGTGCGACCTTGCTCTCCAGGGAGCTGGCACCAGCGCTACCCCTTTGCCCTGCCCTGGCTGCGTGCCACTCCTGCCCGGTGTCTCACCACATGCAGATCCCGCTTCTAACCTATCCTCTAAACTACGCGGAGTGTCAGTATCTGAGCTGGTGGCTGCAAGTGTGAAATCGAGTGATGGTGCTTTGTCTTCATCATCAGTGCCTTGGTGTTCTTTTATTTCTTGCTCCTCCACCTGGCCAGGTGTTAGTTCTTGGCTATCTGAAAGGAGAAAGGCACAAGGGTAAAGTTGTGGTGAGGGGAGGGCATTCTTAAACCATGTGCAGCTTGCAAATCAGAAGAGATTGTGGGATGAGGGGAAAGTGGGGTGTCAGAAGGAGGATTACATAAGATCATAAGAACGTAAGAAATAGGAGCAGGAGTAGGCCATACGCCCCCTTGAGTCTGCTCCGCCATTCAATAAGATCATGGCTGATCATCGACCTCAACTCCACTTTCCCGCCTGATCTCCATATCCCTCGATTCTCCTAGAGTCCAAAAATCTATCTATCTCAGCCTTGAATATACTCAAAGACTCAGCATTCACAGCCCTCTGGGGCAGAGAATTCCAAAGATTCAAAACCATCTGAGTGAAGAAATTCCTCCTCATCTCAGTCTTAAATGGTCTACCCCTTATCCTGAGACTATGTCCCCTAGTTCTAGACACTCCAGCCAGGGGAAACAACCTCTCAGCATCTACCCTGTGTAAGGGATACTCTCCTGACCCTGCGTGTCTCGTAGCCTGTGAGATTCACGCGGCTCTGTGCAGCCTGTATGTCAGTGCGGGTCTAGGCCTGGTCTCCAGCCAGTCTGGGAACACTAGACACCCTGTAGAATTCGCAATTATCGCGATTTCATTTTAATAAGGAGAAAACACAAAGTTTCGTTCAAAACAGCTTTTATTTCAGCGAAATGCTGTCAGGTTTAAATTGGACACAAGCAGCCTGTAAAATGGCCGCCGCACTGCGTGACAGAACATTCTAGACTTTTCAGCAGGCAGACAAGATGGCGTTCCAATAAACATTCTTGCAAGATCGATAACGATTCAGCACAGTGAAGACAATACACAGGACATTATGGGTTTACAGTATAAACATCGATACTGGAATCGGTCTCCCAGGTACAAAGGAAAGCCATCAAGGGCCCATCCAAAGGACATTAATATGTAAACTCCCAACGGCTCTACGATGAGAGAGCCGTTAGCAGGTAGTTATACAGGACGCTTGGAAGCCCCAAACCCCTCCAGGGGGAACACCGACCGATTTAACAATGGGAGAAATATTAACAGGTACTCAAACATTCAGGAGTAGCCCCGAAACCCATTAAGGACAGAGATCACCCATACAGGACTTTTTGGGCGCCAAACCTTAAACAAAAGAATGGACATTGTAGTTGGGCGGGAAACGGACGAACTGTGCACTATAATTGCAGGCCCCAAACCGTCCATTCTCTCTCTTGATTCTTGCTCTGGCCTCTTGCTCTTGCTCTTGCCTCGTGTTCTTGACTCTTGCCGCTTGTTGCTGTTATCATCGTGGCTGCTCCTGTGTAAAAGACTGTTGCAAAGACCTATGTTGGTAGCTGGCAGCGGAACCGAAGGCCCGGGATGAGATGAGATGAGAGGAGAAGAGAAGAAGACCTTATCCATCGCCACGGTCAGTAGATCCCGACCGCGCCTGTAGGTCGATCAGCCAAGTCTTCTCGACAGGAAGTTTTCTTCTTTAACAAGACATATTGCATCAATGATAACTGGACTGTGCAAACACATCGTATCAGTGATATTGACAACGGTGCTCCACGATTAAACTTTGAAGCCCACCAACAGAGGTCTTCACTACAGCGGACGGTCCAGCCGACTGACCGAGCAGCAGAAGCAGTAAACAAGTGAGACCAGGAGATCTCCTGACCAACACGTGGGTGCTGCGGTGAAAAACATCCGATCAGCTATTCGGGATTTCTCCGAGTTATTACGAGTGGTGAGCATGAGTCTCGGGATCCTACGAAGCTAGTTTAGGATAGACATTGATAGGGGAGGGTTTTAAAGATTTTGGGCTAAAAATTCAGTATTGCTCCATTTGGGGCGCTAACCTCGCCGGGGCGCGACTTTTAGCGCCCCGAAAAAATTAGCGGCCCCGCGCCGGAACTTCAGTGGTTGCGCCCCAAGAGGGAAGCAGGGCGCAACTGGAAGCACCCCGCATCCCTCTTGGGGCGCTGCGAGTGAATATCCTGGCGCTACGTGCCGCAGCGCCACGCGCTGCGGCACGTCACGCCGCGGTATTGCAGGCCTTCCTCCCCTTCTTAAAGGGGAGGGGCCTTGCGTAGCGCGAACCGGGGCCCAGCTGGGCTCCCAGGGATCGGGAGTGCCGGCAAAAGAGCCCGGCACTCAAGAGAAGTGCCGGGCTCTTGGAGCGCAGCCGGCACTTCACGGTGGGGGGGCTTCACGGGGGCCGGGGACAGCAACGGGGGCAGGTGCTGGCAGGCGGCCAGCAACAAAAATGGCCGCCTGCCACCTCCCCTTTAAATATCGCCGCCCCGGCCGCACGTACGCCCCCCTGAACCCGTCGGACATAGCGTCTGGCGGTAAATCAGGGGGCGCGACTGAAGATCACGGCCGGGGCGCGAGCGGGGCGCTGCGCACGGCGATGACGTCATCGCCGGCGGCGCAGCGCCACAGGGCGCTACCGGCTGCCGCCGCCGCTAACCTCCCACTAAATTTTTCGGGAGGCGTGGGCGGCGCTGCGCCCGGGCGTTAGCTGCTTTACGCCCCATTAGCGCCCATTTAAGGCGCTAACGGGAGGCGCAAGCAGCTGAATTTTTCCCCCTAAGGATATTTGTAATGTGTGCCCTATTTACGTTGTGCTGGTCGTTCCTCGTTTCCCTAAGAGTGATTATAACTGTTTGTAAGATTGTACTGTCATTAATCTGTGCATATGACATGTATTTCATAATTTTAAGTATCATGCAATAAAGATTTTCCATTTCGTACCGTTCAAACCAAGTCTACATGAGTTTTATCTCCATTACTGCTCTCGCATCTAAGTCCAGTGTCTAGAACCGTAAGGGAGAGTGATTCGAACCACTCACAGGGGTGTCTAGTGTTCCCAGACTGGCTGGAGACCAGGCCTAGACCCGCACTGACATACAGGCTGCACAGAGCCGCGTGAACCTCACAGGTTACGAGACACGCAGGGTCAGGAGAGTATCCCTTACAGAAAATGGCGACCGCGGCAGGACACTGGCAGCGAGAGGGTAGTGTGTTAGATTTTGGAATGACTGTACGAAATGTGATGCAGGAAAAGATAGCGGATTACGTATTTGGAAAGGTTAATCTAACGAAAAAGTGGATAAGCGAATTGTTAGCGGATAAGAGCCCACTAGAGGCAGCTGAAAGGTGGACGGATAGTAAGGAGCATAAAAAGGCAGTTGAGAAAGCAGTCTGGCTTATGTGCTACAAAAGGCAGGTTCAGATTTCAAACCAGACCAATACAGCGCTAACCGCTCGAATCAAGCATCTAGAGGAGGAAATGGAGGAGAAGGTTTCTGGAGGGGAGGCGCTCATTAAGAGTTTAAATGAGTTACGCCAGGAAAGCCAGGAAGTCTCCAGTTACCTTAAAACAAGGGTAGAGTATCTCGAGTGCCAGATCACTGAAGCAAAATTAAACGAGAGTAGGATGAAGGAAAGATGTAACCGTCAAGCTGCCCAGATAAGAACTCAGGAAGAGAGCTTAATGGGGGTTAGGTCGGCGTATAAGTTGGCCCTTGAGGATAAGTTTCAGGGAGCCGACCATAGCGCCTGCGAAAAAGAGATAGAGAGCCTCAAAAAGGCCGTGAATAATGCGAACGGCATGGTGTGCCTTATTAATCCGTCGGCACGCCAGCCGCTAGTAAATGAGAGATTTAGAAATTCCCCACCAAGTAAAGCAGAAGAAGTAGTAGCCAGTGCGCCCTCCGCACCACCCAGCTATTCAGAAACCTGGGTTAGGGAGGAAGCAACGGAAGAAGCAAAAGAGCCCGTTGAAAAGGAGGTAGAAAAGGGATCGTTGTATCCAGTAACGGGTATTAAAAGGGGCCCAAGCAGAAACGGTGGGGAAGAACCGGGGGATCTCCTCGGACAGCTGGTGTTGCCTCACAGTTCACATCAGCTGAGGGCCATGATAAACCACGTAAGGAAGCTGACCGAGATAGACGACCCTTCCGTACATTTTAGGGAAGTTGAGCAAGCCGCAGCCATCAACGGCTGCGATGATGGGGAGACAGCAAAAATGCTGCTGTTCTCGTTAGATAGCTCGGTCCTTCAGTGTCTCTCAGGCGATAGCAAGAGGGGTAATAAAAGTTATGAGGAATTGAAAAATGAGGTCCTAGAAGTAGTGGGAGCGAACGACGGAGGTCCGTTTGCTAGAGTGGGACAGACAGTGCAGATGGAGGGAGAACCCCCGAAGGTTTTTGCCGACAGGCTGTGGCCAGTATATGAGCGCAGCTGTCTAGGTGCGCCCGAACGCGAAGATGTGGAAGGCGCCGCTTTAATTCATTGGCTTAGGTGCATAATAGCCAACAGTTTACCAGCCGTTAGAGAGCAGGCAAAAGCCTGGTTCGATCCCAATGACCTCAACCTTACGGAAGAGTCGGTCTTGAATCGACTCACGTTAGGTTACCGTAACATAAGGGGTATGACGACACGTCCCTTTAAGGGAAGAGTACATGAGGTACGACCCGCAGCCCCGGCTCAAAGAGAGTGGCATCAGGAGGGTAATCGCGCCCCACAGGCAAGTAATGCCTGTTACGGGTGTGGGAAGACAGGGCACTGGCGCAAGCACTGCAGGAACCCTTGGAAGGATTCCAAGGATAAAAATCCCGCGGTCCGAACCCAGGCGCCTGTCCCGGCTAAGGAAGCAAAGGCACCCACCTCTCCCGAAGACCTCGAAGCAGTGTTAGGAGTCATGCGCAAGATGGTTTTGAATGCGCGTGGACAGGTGGCGGTCGCAACCGGCCCCGTAGGTGCCGCAGGACCGTCTAATAGTACCCAATGACTAGAGCCCACGCAGCCTGCCTACCTGTGTCCTTTTAAAAGACACGCACAGGAGGGGGTCTGCGGTGAGGAGGCCAGGTTAAAAGAGCAGGCCTTGCGGGAGGAGAACGCCCGCTTAATAGGGAAAATAGATGGGCTGGAAGGGCAGCTTAGAGAGCAGACCCTGCGGGAGGAGAACGCCCGATCAATGGGAAAGTTAGACGTGCTCAGGCTAGAAGGGCAGCTTAGAGAGATAAAAGCAGCCTACAGGGTAGCCAGGAGCAGGGAGTATGAGGATTTAAAACAGGATAGAAATCTGCAGCCTCCAGCAGGTGAGATTTCACAGAAACAAGCAGGGGCGGTGGCCTGTCTTAAGGGAGGGGCCAGACCTGCGAGTGGGGAAGCACAGCCCCAGGTAGGACCACAAGGCACACAGGCAGGCATAGCAGCTTGCATCAGGGGAAGGGACATCCCGGACGATCATGCAGCGTTTTTCTGGAGTTGGGGGTTAGATGACGAGGACCCCAGGGTACCCTGGTCAGATGAGGATAGTGCAGATGAGCATAGTGATGATGACGGGTGGTTTCTGAGGAACGGTCTGGGAGGATTGGGGCCGCTAGGTAGAGATCCATACGGGGTGGACACACAAGCTGCAGGTCCCGACAGCAGGAGGAAGGAGCTAGAGGAGGCCGGGCCAGCCGCTATGTGGTTCCCAGAGGTGTGGCCGCCCGCTTTGAACGTCCAGTCCTCAGGGGAGGCAGAGTTCGCGAGTGAAGGGCCGCCTGCTGGGCCGAGCAGGGCGGGGCCCCGAACTGCCAGCCCCGAGGTTAGGGAGGCGGAGTCAGCGGAGGCGGGGCTGGCGCCTGTGATGGAACCCCAGGTCATCCCGTTGAAGGTCTCGGGACCCGGTCCGTCCGTCACGGAGCCCCCGCCCATAGCAATTCCCCGTAGGTCAAGCAGAGTACCCCAGCCCAGGAAGATGTGGTCAGGTCCACAGGCTGCCCCAGGGCGTAAGTTTCAGGTTAAGATAACCCGGGTAGAGACAGGCCACATCGAAGCAGTAACAGGCTGCGGCAGATCAGAGGAAAGGGTCAGCGCAGCAACAGGCTGCGGCAGATCAGAGGGAAGGGTCAGTGCCCTCCCACCGTCGGGAAGAGCTCGCAGCAGCCTTCTCAGGATTTAAAGGGGCCGCCCTGAGAACGGGCGGCATTGTAAAGTTATTAGTTTAAGGTTTTAAGTTTTAGTTTAAAGTTTTAAGTAGTTTTAATAAGGTTAAGTTTGTAGTGTTTTTAACAGATAACGATAAAATGATGGGAGTTTTAAGGCTAGGTTTA
Source organism: Squalus acanthias (assembly GCA_030390025.1). NCBI lineage: Eukaryota > Metazoa > Chordata > Chondrichthyes > Squaliformes > Squalidae > Squalus > Squalus acanthias. The sequence goes on from JASTWF010000675.1 coordinate 119,543, forward strand.
GAGGAAGTCTATTTAGCAAACGTTGAAGTTTACGTGAGGCGAGGTCAGGGGACCCGCTCACCCTTCACAAAAGCCAGAGACTTTTTGCGAGGCTGGCTACCTCATTCTATCTGATCACAGGAACCAAGGAAGGATGGAACGACTCATAGTATTGCTCGCGGCAATCGGATGTGGATTGGCCTATCGGGGCCTCACCAAGGATGTCGTGGTGTTTGGATGTTCCGGGGACACGGCCCCCATCGCGGTGGATGGGACCGGGAGACGGAAGGCAGAAGGGACCAGCACCTATTTCCACAAGGGAAGGTGGCCAGGATGGCTGGGAACGAACTCAACGGAGTATTCCAGCACATCGGGGTTCGCCTACAAAGAGACTTCTTTAATGTGCCCCAAAGTACGGATCATCGCACCCAGGATCAGCGTCACCGTCGGCAAACGGATTTGTTTGACCTGCAGTGGGAATGTCCCATTGAGCCGATGGTGGTGGCTGCGAAAGCTGAGCAAAACTATGAGGAACTCTTCGGTTGAGTGGGAGCGACTGGGTAATAATACCCATCGGACAATTACGGGGACAGATGGACAAGTGAAAGTCTGTTGGGACAAATGGTGGGAACCGGATGAGGGGATTTATGTTTGTATGTGGGGGTCAAAGTACGTTTGCCCCAAAGGCATCTCCATATTCTTTATTAACCAGTGGCAGGATAACGGACAGGGGATGAGGTGGGATGCGAGCACCAGGGGGTGCGGAGCCCCATACTCTCCGATCCCAGTAAATGCCACTGAGCTCATTACGCGCCCACGCAAAGCCCCGCCCACGATTCCGGTAGTTCTAACTGAGGAAGAAGGGTGCCCTAAAACTAGTAAGGGACCCGGGAACGGTTTGGTACTGGTCCCCACAGACCAGATACTATTTCAGGGAGTGCATTACGCGGTGGCCTCGGTGATTTTAAATCTCACTGAGGTACGGTTACCAGAGTGGTGCCCCAAAAAGACGGAACAGTTGTACCAGGTCCTGTTGACCAAGATGTTCAGGCAATTTTACGAGTTTGATTTTGCAGAAATTGATAAGACAAGTTTGTACACCGCACCGCAGGAAGTTTTGGATCAAGTTGGGAGGCAAAGAAGGGGTTTGGTGAACGATGCGTTCACTGCTTTTAACACAGGGACATCTGTGGTCAACGCTCTAGACAGTGTGGAGCTGCAGACCCAGATTAATGGTTTAAAAACACAGCTAAAGGACATCCTAACAGATGAGAATAAAGTGGTAGGGTCGGGTCTGCACGAGGACCAAGCCATGACACTACACTTAAAGGAAATCATAGCAGAGCTGGAGAAACATGCGCGTACGGTAAATGCCCTGATTAGGGAAGATCGGAATGCATCCGATCAAGCTGCGCAGAACGAGGTGTGCGTGCTTTACGGGGCGTGGTTACTGGGCGAGGGCCGCAGTAATTTGGAGGATTTAAAACAAGGTTTGGTTCCGTCCTGGATAAGTAACAAACACCTGCGGGCGCTCCACCCTTTTCAGAACGCATTAAGTCCGTGCCAGCTCAGGCTAGCTTCAGAAGCTTACCCAGTCCCCGTGGACTGCGGACGTTCAAACCATACTATTATGGGAATAGTATTACGCATGCCGGTTTTGGGCAACACAGCAAAGCCCGCCCCGGTGTATCGGGTAGAGAACATTGGTGTCATTCAGGGGGGAGCCCACATTCGTTATGCAGCAGTTCCACCTTACGTCATCCGCTGGGAGCAAACGATGACAGGTACAGATCTCTCTGGTTGTCGTGGCAGGGGAGCACACATAATACTGTGCCCCCAGCACTTGAATGCCTTTTTAACACCACAGTGCGGGTTCAGAACGGCTGGCGCCAAGTCCATGAATTGCACCATGGAGGCAATGGCACAAGATCATGTGCCTCCGCAGGTAGCATACATCGGGGGTGGAACATATTGTGTTACCACTGCAGCGCAACACTACCAGCATGGAAACCGTAGCCGGTGTCCGGTGAGTGACAGCAGTTTCTGTTTTAAACCCAGGGCTGAAGTTCAAGTAGCACAACAGCGAATTATCCCAATCCCTGAACCATCCACTGTTCATCTCACAGTAAAAGAGAATTTCACCGACTTGCAGCGATTTGTCGCGCATTTTGGATACCTCATTCCCCCTCTCCCCGAGCATTTAACCAAACTTCTGAAAGCCGTCGCGGTGTCACAAAAGCATTTTTATACATTAGAACAGAAAACCGTCGAGATAGGTACAGACATTTTGGACATAGTGGTTCCACCGTGGTGGAATCTGTTCACGAATATTGAAGTGCCCTCATGGGTCAGAATAGCCTCCCACATTTTAGTCGTCTGTCAAGTGTTTATTGTAGTATACCTATTGTTCATACATTGTAAAAGAGACAAACGCCTCACCAAGCATGAGAACACGGGAGAGTGGCGAGAACGTTACGTGCGCGTGCACGACGAGAGCGCAGTGTAATGGGAAAATGGCGTCACTCCCGCTCGCCACGTGCGCCGCGGAAGTTTGTACTCATTGTAAATACGTTGGAAACTCGACATGTTTAAGAGTTGGGATTTGTTTATTTTGGTGATGGTGTTGATTGTTTGGTTTTGGGTTTTGTTTTTTCCTTCCCTGAATAAAAGACAAATATACAGGTGATGCGTGAGGTATCGGCCTGGTTACGCCGGGAAGGAAAACAAGTGGTGTAAGTTTAAGGGCAAATGATGCCTATGGTGATATAAAATGTGATTTTCTTGGGAAATAAGGACGACACAGAGACCATAGTGAAGTTAAAATTTATGGGATTAATTTACTGGATTCGGAGTGAAATCGAGATAAGATTGCTCACCACTGAGATTTTTGATACGATAAGCGGAGTTATTCGCATCAACAGGAGGGACTGTAGAATTCGCAATTATCGCGATTTCATTTTAATAAGGAGAAAACACAAAGTTTCGTTCAAAACAGCTTTTATTTCAGCGGAATGCTGTCAGGTTTAAATTGGACACAAGCAGCCTGTAAAATGGCCGCCGCACCGCGTGACAGAACATTCTAGACTTTTCAGCAGGCAGACAAGATGGCGTTCCAATAAACATTCTTGCGAGATCGATAACGATTCAGCACAGTGAAGACAATACACAGGACATTATGGGTTTACAGTATAAACATCGATACTGGAATCGGTCTCCCAGGTACAAAGGAAAGCCATCAAGGGCCCATCCAAAGGACATTAATATGTAAACTCCCAACGGCTCTACGATGAGAGAGCCGTTAGCAGGTAGTTATACAGGACACTTGGAAGCCCCAAACCCCTCCAGGGGGAACACCGACCGATTTAACAATGGGAGAAATATTAACAGGTACTCAAACATTCAGGAGTAGCCCCGAAACCCATTAAGGACAGAGATCACCCATACAGGACTTTTTGGGCGCCAAACCTTAAACAAAAGAATGGACATTGTAGTTGGGCGGGAAACGGACGAACTGTGCACTATAATTGCAGGCCCCAAACCGTCCATTCTCTCTCTTGATTCTTGCTCTGGCCTCTTGCTCTTGCTCTTGCCTCGTGTTCTTGACTCTTGCCGCTTGTTGCTGTTATCATCGTGGCTGCTCCTGTGTAAAAGACTGTTGCAAAGACCTATGTTGGTAGCTGGCAGCGGAACCGAAGGCCCGGGATGAGATGAGATGAGAGGAGAAGAGAAGAAGACCTTATCCATCGCCACGGTCAGTAGATCCCGACCGCGCCTGTAGGTCGATCAGCCAAGTCTTCTCGACAGGAAGTTTTCTTCTTTAACAAGACATATTGCATCAATGATAACTGGACTGTGCAAACACATCGTATCAGTGATATTGACAACGGTGTTCCACGATTATACTTTGAAGCCAACCAACAGAGGTCTTCACTACAGCGGACGGTCCAGCCGACTGACCGAGCAGCAAAAGCAGTAAACAAGTGGGACCAGGAGATCTCCTGACCAACACGTGGGTGCTGCGGTGAAAAACATCCGATCAGCTATTCGGGATTTCTCCGAGTTATTACGAGTGGTGAGCATGAGTCTCGAGATCCTACGAAGCTAGTTTAGGATAGCTATTGATAGGGGAGGGTTTAAAGATTAAGGATATTTGTAATGTGTGCCCTATTTACGTTGTGCCGTTCGTTCCTCGTTTCCCTAAGAGTGATTATAACTGTTTGTAAGATTGTACTGTCATTAATCTGTGCATATGACATGTATTTCATAATTTTAAGTATCATGCAATAAAGATTTTCCATTTCGTACCGTTCAAACCAAGTCTACATGAGTTTTACCTCCATTACTGCTCTCGCATCTAAGTCCAGTGTCTAGAACCGTAAGGGAGAGTGATTCGAACCACTCACAGGGGTGTCTAGTGTTCCCAGACTGGCTGGAGACCAGGCCTAGACCCGCACTGACATACAGGCTGCACAGAGCCGCGTGAACCTCACAGGTTACGAGACACGCAGGGTTAGGAGAGTATCCCTTACAACCCCTGTGAGTGGTTCGAATCACTCTCCCTTACGGTTCTAGACACTGGACTTAGATGCGAGAGCAGTAATGGAGGTAAAACTCATGTAGACTTGGTTTGAACGGTACGAAATGGAAAATCTTTATTGCATGATACTTAAAATTATGAAATACATGTCATATGCACAGATTAATGACAGTACAATCTTACAAACAGTTATAATCACTCTTAGGGAAACGAGGAACGAACGGCACAACGTAAATAGGGCACACATTACAAATATCCTTAATCTTTAAACCCTCCCCTATCAATAGCTATCCTAAACTAGCTTCGTAGGATCTCGAGACTCATGCTCACCACTCGTAATAACTCGGAGAAATCCCGAATAGCTGATCGGATGTTTTTCACCGCAGCACCCACGTGTTGGTCAGGAGATCTCCTGGTCCCACTTGTTTACTGCTTTTGCTGCTCGGTCAGTCGGCTGGACCGTCCGCTGTAGTGAAGACCTCTGTTGGTTGGCTTCAAAGTATAATCGTGGAACACCGTTGTCAATATCACTGATACGATGTGTTTGCACAGTCCAGTTATCATTGATGCAATATGTCTTGTTAAAGAAGAAAACTTCCTGTCGAGAAGACTTGGCTGATCGACCTACAGGCGCGGTCGGGATCTACTGACCGTGGCGATGGATAAGGTCTTCTTCTCTTCTCCTCTCATCTCATCTCATCCCGGGCCTTCGGTTCCGCTGCCAGCTACCAACATAGGTCTTTGCAACAGTCTTTTACACAGGAGCAGCCACGATGATAACAGCAACAAGCGGCAAGAGTCAAGAACACGAGGCAAGAGCAAGAGCAAGAGGCCAGAGAGCGAATGGACGGTTTGGGCCTGCAATTATAGTGCACAGTTCTTCCGTTTCCCGCCCAACTACAATGTCCATTCTTTTGTTTAAGGTTTGGCGCCCAAAAAGTCCTGTATGGGTGATCTCTGTCCTTAATGGGTTTCGGGGCTACTCCTGAATGTTTGAGTACCTGTTAATATTTCTCCCATTGTTAAATCGGTCGGTGTTCCCCCTGGAGGGGTTTGGGGCTTCCAAGTGTCCTGTATAACTACCTGCTAACGGCTCTCTCATCGTAGAGCCGTTGGGAGTTTACATACTAATGTCCTTTGGATGGGCCCTTGATGGCTTTCCTTTGTACCTGGGAGACCGATTCCAGTATCGATGTTTATACTGTAAACCCATAATGTCCTGTGTATTGTCTTCACTGTGCTGAATCGTTATCGATCTCGCAAGAATGTTTATTGGAACGCCATCTTGTCTGCCTGCTGAAAAGTCTAGAATGTTCTGTCACGCGGTGCGGCGGCCATTTTACAGGCTGCTTGTGTCCAATTTAAACCTGACAGCATTCTGCTGAAATAAAAGCTGTTTTGAACGAAACTTTGTGTTTTCTCCTTATTAAAATGAAATCGCGATAATTGCGAATTCTACAGTCCCTCCTGTTGATGCGAATAACTCCGCTTATCGTATCAAAAATCTCAGTGGTGAGCAATCTTATCTCGATTTCACTCCGAATCCAGTAAATTAATCCCATAAAATTTTAACTTCACTATGGTCTCTGTGTCGTCCTTATTTCCCAAGAAAATCACATTTTATATCACCATAGGCATCATTTGCCCTTAAACTTACACCACTTGTTTTCCTTCCCGGCGTAACCAGGCCGATACCTCACGCATCACCTGTATATTTGTCTTTTATTCAGGGAAAGGAAAACAAAACCCAAAAACCAAACAATCAACACCATCACCAAAAATAAACAAATCCCAACTCTTAAACATGTCGAGTTTCCAACGTATTTACAGTGAGTACAAACTTCCGCGGCGCACGTGGCGAGCGGGAGTGACGCCATTTTCCCATTACACTGCGCTCTCATCGTGCACGCGCACGTAACGTTCTCGCCACTCTCCCGTGTTCTCATGCTTGGTGAGGCGCTTGTCTCTTTTACAATGTATGAACAAAAGGTATACTACAATAAACACTTGACAGACGACTAAAATGTGGGAGGCTATTCTGACCCATGAGGGCACTTCAATATTCGTGAACAGATTCCACCACGGTGGAACCACTATGTCCAAAATGTCTGTACCTATCTCGACGGTTTTCTGTTCTAATGTATAAAAATGCTTTTGTGACACCGCGACGGCTTTCAGAAGTTTGGTTAAATGCTCGGGGAGAGGGGGAATGAGGTACCCAAAATGTGCGACAAATCGCTGCAAGTCGGTAAAATTCTCTTTTACTGTGAGATGAACAGTGGATGGTTCAGGGATTGGGATAATTCGCTGTTGTGCTACTTGAACTTCAGCCCTGGGTTTAAAACAGAAACTGCTGTCACTCACCGGACACCGGCTACGGTTTCCATGCTGGTAGTGTTGCGCTGCAGTGGTAACACAATATGTTCCACCCCCGATGTATGCTACCTGCGGAGGCACATGATCTTGTGCCATTGCCTCCATGGTGCAATTCATGGACTTGGCGCCAGCCGTTCTGAACCCGCACTGTGGTGTTAAAAAGGCATTCAAGTGCTGGGGGCACAGTATTATGTGTGCTCCCCTGCCACGACAACCAGAGAGATCTGTACCTGTCATCGTTTGCTCCCAGCGGATGACGTAAGGTGGAACCGCTGCATAACGAATGTGGGCTCCCCCCTGAATGACACCAATGTTCTCTACCCGATACACCGGGGCGGGCTTTGCTGTGTTGCCCAAAACCGGCATGCGTAATACTATTCCCATAATAGTATGGTTTGAACGTCCGCAGTCCACGGGGACTGGGTAAGCTTCTGAAGCTAGCCTGAGCTGGCACGGACTTAATGCGTTCTGAAAAGGGTGGAGCGCCCGCAGGTGTTTGTTACTTATCCAGGACGGAACCAAACCTTGTTTTAAATCCTCCAAATTACTGCGGCCCTCGCCCAGTAACCACGCCCCGTAAAGCACGCACACCTCGTTCTGCGCAGCTTGATCGGATGCATTCCGATCTTCCCTAATCAGGGCATTTACCGTACGCGCATGTTTCTCCAGCTCTGCTATGATTTCCTTTAAGTGTAGTGTCATGGCTTGGTCCTCGTGCAGACCCGACCCTACCACTTTATTCTCATCTGTTAGATATCCTTTAACTGTGTTTTTAAACCATTAATCTGGGTCTGCAGCTCCACACTGTCTAGAGCGTTGACCACAGATGTCCCTGTGTTAAAAGCAGTGAACGCATCGTTCACCAAACCCCTTCTTTGCCTCCCAACTTGATCCAAAACTTCCTGCGGTGCGGTGTATAAACTTGTCTTATCAATTTCTGCAAAATCAAACTCGTAAAATTGCCTGAACATCTTGGTCAACAGGACCTGGTACAACTGTTCCGTCTTTTTGGGGCACCACTCTGGTAACCGTACCTCAGTGAGATTTAAAATCACCGAGGCCACCGCGTAATGCACTCCCTGAAATAGTATCTGGTCTGTGGGGACCAGTACCAAACCGTTCCCGGGTCCCTTACTAGTTTTAGGGCACCCTTCTTCCTCAGTTAGAACTACCGGAATCGTGGGCGGGGCTTTGCGTGGGCGCGTAATGAGCTCAGTGGCATTTACTGGGATCGGAGAGTATGGGGCTCCGCACCCCCTGGTGCTCGCATCCCACCTCATCCCCTGTCCGTTATCCTGCCACTGGTTAATAAAGAATATGGAGATGCCTTTGGGGCAAACGTACTTTGACCCCCACATACAAACATAAATCCCCTCATCCGGTTCCCACCATTTGTCCCAACAGACTTTCACTTGTCCATCTGTCCCCGTAATTGTCCGATGGGTATTATTACCCAGTCGCTCCCACTCAACCGAAGAGTTCCTCATAGTTTTGCTCAGCTTTCGCAGCCACCACCATCGGCTCAATGGGACATTCCCACTGCAGGTCAAACAAATCCGTTTGCCGACGGTGACGCTGATCCTGGGTGCGATGATCCGTACTTTGGGGCACATTAAAGAAGTCTCTTTGTAGGCGAACCCCGATGTGCTGGAATACTCCGTTGAGTTCGTTCCCAGCCATCCTGGCCACCTTCCCTTGTGGAAATAGGTGCTGGTCCCTTCTGCCTTCCGTCTCCCGGTCCCATCCACCGCGATGGGGGCCGTGTCCCCGGAACATCCAAACACCACGACATCCTTGGTGAGGCCCCGATAGGCCAATCCACATCCGATTGCCACGAGCAATACTATGAGTCGTTCCATCCTTCCTTGGTTCCTGTGATCAGATAGAATGAGGTAGCCAGCCTCGCAAAAAGTCTCTGGCTTTTGTGAAGGGTGAGCGGGTCCCCTGACCTCGCCTCACGTAAACTTCAACGTTTGCTAAATAGACTTCCTCTAAACCTAGCCTTAAAACTCCCATCATTTTATCGTTATCTGTTAAAAACACTACAAACTTAACCTTATTAAAACTACTTAAAACTTTAAACTAAAACTTAAAACCTTAAACTAATGACTTTACAATGCCGCCCGTTCTCAGGGCGGCCCCTTTAAATCCTGAGAAGGCTGCTGCGAGCTCTTCCCGACGGTGGGAGGGCACTGACCCTTCCCTCTGATCTGCCGCAGCCTGTTACTGCTTCGATGTGGCCTGTCTCTACCCGGGTTATCTTAACCTGAAACTTACGCCCTGGGGCAGCCTGTGGACCTGACCACATCTTCCTGGGCTGGGGTACTCTGCTTGACCTACGGAGAATTGCTATGGGCGGGGGCTCCGTGACGGACGGACCGGGTCCCGAGACCTTCAACGGGATGACCTGGGGTTCCATCACAGGCGCCAGCCCCGCCTCCGCTGACTCCGCCTCCCTAACCTCGGGGCTGGCAGTTCGGGGCCCCGCCCTGCTCGGCCCAGCAGGCGGCCCTTCACTCGCGAACTCTGCCTCCCCTGAGGACTGGACGTTCAAAGCGGGCGGCCACACCTCTGGGAACCACATAGCGGCTGGCCCGGCCTCCTCTAGCTCCTTCCTCCTGCTGTCGGGACCTGCAGCTTGTGTGTCCACCCCGTATGGATCTCTACCTAGCGGCCCCAATCCTTCCAGACCGTTCCTCTGAAACCACCCGTCATCATCACTATGCTCATCTGCACTATCCTCATCTGACCAGGGTACCCTGGGGTCCTCGTCATCTAACCCCCAACTCCAGAAAAACGCTGCATGATCGTCCGGGATGTCCCTTCCCCTGATGCAAGCTGCTACGCCTGCCTGTGTGCCTTGTGGTCCTACCTGGGGCTGTGTTTTCCCATTGGCGGGATTTACCCCTGTAGTTTTCCCTTGCGCACCCGGCTGGTACAGTTTACATTGGTTTATGTGGAACCACTTAGTGCGCCGAGGTACTTTTACGGCGTAAACCATGGGACTTGCCTTGTCTACAATGTTGTAGGGTCCCATATACAGTGGCTCCAGACTCCCTACTCTGGCGTAGTTTCTGACCATGACCTGGTCTCCTACTTCCCACTCCCGCGTTTTGCGGGGTTCCAGCAACAAGCGATTGCCCTGGTGCTGCCTTCCCATGTTCCCAGCCGCCTGCTCATAAACTTGCTTCAGGCGCTCCAAGAGAGTTTGGGCGAACTTGTCCCTGCTGATCTCTTGAAGCTGACCCTCAGTGAGCACCGGGGCTAGCACATGGGTGGGGGTTCGCATGAGCCTGCCGGTCATTACCTCGTGCGGGGAGTACCCCGTACTTTTTGACTGACTGGCCCGGACCCCCATGAGGACTAAAGGCAGAACTTCCGCCCATTTTTGGGGCGAGTTCCTAGTCTCTTTCCTCAATTTCTCCTTCAGGGTCCGGTTCATACGTTCAACAATCCCGGATGACTGGGGATTGTGTGCTACGTGCCACTTCCCTTCAATGCCCAAAAGCATGAGGGTGTTCTGCATCACCTGGCCGGTGAAATGACTCCCTTGGTCTGACTCCACGAAACGGGGGAGTCCCCACCGCGAGAACACTTCCCGGACCAAGATTTTTGCTGTACCCAGTGCCGTAGCTGTTCGACAAGGGAAGGCTTCCACCCACTTGGAAAACACATCCACCAGGACGAGGCAGTACTTATAACCTCCCTGGGTGGTGGGCAGGGGTCCTATATAGTCGATCTGTATCGACTGCCATGGTCCCTCTACCCTTCTTACGTGTCCCATGGGCACCTTCCTTTTCTGGGGGTCTGGGTTGTTTGCAGCGCACACAAGACAGTTAGCGCAGAACTCGCGGACTTGTTCCCTGAGCCCTGGCCACCATCCCGCTTGCTCTACCCGTTGCCAGGTAACCTCGGGCCCGGGGTGCCCTGCCCCTGGTCCCTCGTGAGCCAACTGGAGGAATTCCCTCCTGTGCTGCTGCGGCACAACCCACTGCTCCTCGCGGAACAGCATGCCTTCCTTAACTGAGAGGGTTGCCGTACTGTACGGACCTTCTACCTGCCTCCCCTCAGCAATCGTTTTTAGGACTGCTTTTAGGGCGGGATCCTGGGCTTGGACGGTCTTAAGGTCTAGGGGCAATGCTACCCTGGTGTTCCCGGTATTCCCGTCCCCACCTCGGACCGCTGCTATGGGTCCGGTTCTATAGGGGTTCCAGAAAGTACCGTCGCGGGCACCCTCCCTGGCTAGCGCATCCGCCTGCCGGTTGCCCTCCCCACGGGGCTCTGTGGAGGAGTGAGCTTTCACCTTATGGATGAAAATCTCCCCTTCCTCCCCTACTGCTGCTGCTAAGATCTTCTCCAGCAAGGGCTTTACCGTTAAAGGTCGCCCGTCCGCGGAGGTGTATCCACGGCGGGACCAAATGGCCAGGTATTCCGTACACGAATTGCAGGTGAACATACTGTCCGAGCAAATCGTGTATGGGGTTGGGAAAATGTCTGGGTGGGTTACCACGTACACCACGGCAGACAGCTCAGCCTGCTGCGCGCTCATGGTGCTAGGGAGCTTGATCGCCAGGGCAAGGTCTGCCGCAGGGTCATAAACTCCACACCCTGTGAGTCGCTCGCCAGCAGATACTGTGCTAGACCCATCAACATAAATCTCGCGCCCAGTGGGATGTATCCCGGCCCGTAAACCTATGTTGACGTCCCACACCCCCTCCACCGAACACCGGTGGGCTGTACCGGGGTATACCAAATTGGCCGCAAGCCTGGGCTCGCAAAGACCTTTTACTCTGATGTCCAACTGGGAGAGAAGAAGGGTCCAACGCGCAATGCGTGCGCTGCTTACGGTCCCGTCTTTAATCCTCCCATCCAGAAGCATCTTAGTTGGTGTGTGATGTGTGAGGAGAGTGATGGGAGAGAGCCCTGTGAAGATCGCTGATCTTTTCACAGCCCAATGCGTGGCTAAAAGGTGCCTTTCGCAATTGGAAAAACTTCTCTCCACATCCGTTAATACCCTGGATGAATAGACAACCGGCCTCAGCTTGCCGTGACGCTCTTGGAGCAGCACGGCGCTTAAGCTGTCTCCGCTGGCAGCTACCTCCAGGAAAAACTCCTTCCCCCCATCTATGGCCCCTAAGGCTGGCGCGGTCTGCAGATCCCTTTTTAACTTCTCGAAGGCTGCTTGGCAGCCCTCGTCCCAAAGCCACTCTACTCCCTTATGGAGGAGTCGGAGGAGCGGCGCCGCTGTGGCCGCATAATCCTCGATAAAATCCCTGCAGTAACCGGTCAGTCCCAAGAAGGACCTCACACCCCTTACGTTGTTGGGAATCGGTAATTCTTGCACCGACTCCCTCCTTGCTTTGTCTATGGCTCTTTCCCCAGCGCGTAGGGTCAGTCCCAGGAATTTTACTTCCTGCTGACCGATACGTGCTTTCTTTGGGTTTACTTTAAAACCCTTTCTCGCTAACAGCTCCAATAACTCGTCCAGCAGTGGTCCGTGCTCCTCCCTTGAGTCCGTAAATAGGAGCAAATCATCCACATACTGTACTATCTGATTGGGCTGACTAAACTCCTTTAAACTTCCTGCCATACACTGGTGAAAAATACTGGGGCTATTGTGGAAACCTTGTGGCAAGCAGTTCCACGTGTACTGTTGCCCTTTAAACGTAAAGGCAAACTTGTACTGGTCCTCTCGCCGCAGCGGGATGGACCAAAAACCGTTCGAGATATCCAGCACCGTGAACGTGGTCGCGGACGCTGGGATGCTCCCTATTAGGTCAGCAACTGCTGCTACTGTGGGCGCGCAGGCGGGGATGTTACTGTTAAGGACTCTGTAGTCCACCGTGGCTCTCCACGAATTATCCGGCTTCCTAACCGGCCATAATGGGGAGTTCACGTGTGTGGCTATCGGCCTCAACACGCCCTGCTGCACCAAGGAAGACATTGCTGCCTCCATATCGGGTTCTGCTTCTTTGGGGAAGTTATACTGCTTTTGGGGTCGGGTCATGGGGTCCCCATCTACGCTGACCTCAAACCCGACCACCCTCCCACAATCGTGCTTGTGGGTTGCAAACGCGTGCATATTATCTGTCACGTACGTTTGCATGTCCGTTGGGACATCTGCGACCATAAGCCTGAGGTCGTAGCCTCCGGATGGCTGTACGGTACACAGGACCCCTGTTTCTTCCTCCCCTTGAATTACCATTACCTCGCCTTTTTCACCTTTAGCCCCCCAGAGACAGTGATTTCTGAGGTCCACGAGGATCCCGTGTCCCGCTAGCAGATCGGACCCGAGAATACCTCTTCCACCCCCCTTTTGCCATGCCATCAGTATACACTTCCACTTAAGGCGAAGTGTTCCTAAACGAATGGATAGCGGGAGGGAAAACGTGCCAGCCTGTTCTTTCCCTGTGAACCCTGCTAGCGTGAATGGGACCTTGGTAGATAGCGGCGAGTCAAAAGGGTCATCTGTATGGATTATGGTGCAAGAAGCTCCCGTGTCCAACAAATAACTGCCCTTTTGTTTCTCTACCTCCATCTCCACCACAGGTCGCCTCCACGCATCATAGCTGAGCGGACACAGGTAGACGGGCTGTGCTGGTTCTAGTCATGGGGCACTATTAGACGGTCCTGCGGCACCTACGGGGCCGGTTGCGACCGCCACCTGTCCACGCGCATTCAAAACCATCTTGCGCATGACTCCTAACACTGCTTCGAGGTCTTCGGGAGAGGTGGGTGCCTTTGCTTCCTTAGCCGGGACAGGCGCCTGGGTTCGGACCGCGGGATTTTTATCCTTGGAATCCTTCCAAGGGTTCCTGCAGTGCTTGCGCCAGTGCCCTGTCTTCCCACACCCGTAACAGGCATTACTTGCCTGTGGGGCGCGATTACCCTCCTGATGCCACTCTCTTTGAGTCGGGGCTGCGGGTCGTACCTCATGTACTCTCCCTTAAAGGGACGTGTTGCCATACCCCTTATGTTACGGTAACCTAACGTGAGTCGATTCAAGACCGACTCTTCCGTAAGGTTGAGGTCATTGGGATCGAACCAGGCTTTTGCCTGCTCTCTAACGGCTGGTAAACTGTTGGCTATTATGCACCTAAGCCAATGAATTAAAGCGGCGCCTTCCACATCTTCGCGCTCGGGCGCACCTAGACAGCTGCGCTCATATACTGGCCACAGCCTGTCGGCAAAAACCTTCGGGGGTTCTCCCTCCATCTGCACTGTCTGTCCCACTCTAGCAAACGGACCTCCGTCGTTCGCTCCCACTACTTCTAGGACCTCATTTTTCAATTCCTCATAACTTTTATTACCCCTCTTGCTATCGCCTGAGAGACACTGAAGGACCGAGCTATCTAACGAGAACAGCAGCATTTTTGCTGTCTCCCCATCATCGCAGCCGTTGATGGCTGCGGCTTGCTCAACTTCCCTAAAATGTACGGAAGGGTCGTCTATCTCGGTCAGCTTCCTTACGTGGTTTATCATGGCCCTCAGCTGATGTGAACTGTGAGGCAACACCAGCTGTCCGAGGAGATCCCCCGGTTCTTCCCCACCGTTTCTGCTTGGGCCCCTTTTAATACCCGTTACTGGATACAACGATCCCTTTTCTACCTCCTTTTCAACGGGCTCTTTTGCTTCTTCCGTTGCTTCCTCCCTAACCCAGGTTTCTGAATAGCTGGGTGGTGCGGAGGGCGCACTGGCTACTACTTCTTCTGCTTTACTTGGTGGGGAATTTCTAAATCTCTCATTTACTAGCGGCTGGCGTGCCGACGGATTAATAAGGCACACCATGCCGTTCGCATTATTCACGGCCTTTTGAGGCTCTCTATCTCTTTTTCGCAGGCGCTATGGTCGGCTCCCTGAAACTTATCCTCAAGGGCCAACTTATACGCCGACCTAACCCCATTAAGCTCTCTTCTTGAGTTCTTATCTGGGCAGCTTGACGGTTACATCTTTCCTTCATCCTACTCTCGTTTAATTTTGCTTCAGTGATCTGGCACTCGAGATACTCTACCCTTGTTTTAAGGTAACTGGAGACTTCCTGGCTTTCCTGGCGTAACTCATTTAAACTCTTAATGAGCGCCTCCCCTCCAGAAACCTTCTCCTCCATTTCCTCCTCTAGATGCTTGATTCGGGCGGTTAGCGCTGTATTGGTCTGGTTTGAAATCTGAACCTGCCTTTTGTAGCACATAAGCCAGACTGCTTTCTCAACTGCCTTTTTATGCTCCTTACTATCCGTCCACCTTTCAGCTGCCTCTAGTGGGCTCTTATCCGCTAACAATTCGCTTATCCACTTTTTCGTTAGATTAACCTTTCCAAATACGTAATCCGCTATCTTTTCCTGCATCACATTTCGTACAGTCATTCCAAAATCTAACACACTACCCTCTCGCTGCCAGTGTCCTGCCGCGGTCGCCATTTTCTGTAAGGGATACTCTCCTGACCCTGCGTGTCTCGTAGCCTGTGAGATTCACGCGGCTCTGTGCAGCCTGTATGTCAGTGCGGGTCTAGGCCTGGTCTCCAGCCAGTCTGGGAACACTAGACACCCCTGTGAGTGGTTCGAATCACTCTCCCTTACGGTTCTAGACACTGGACTTAGATGCGAGAGCAGTAATGGAGGTAAAACTCATGTAGACTTGGTTTGAACGGTACGAAATGGAAAATCTTTATTGCATGATACTTAAAATTATGAAATACATGTCATATGCACAGATTAATGACAGTACAATCTTACAAACAGTTATAATCACTCTTAGGGAAACGAGGAACGAACGGCACAACGTAAATAGGGCACACATTACAAATATCCTTAATCTTTAAACCCTCCCCTATCAATAGCTATCCTAAACTAGCTTCGTAGGATCTCGAGACTCATGCTCACCACTCGTAATAACTCGGAGAAATCCCGAATAGCTGATCGGATGTTTTTCACCGCAGCACCCACGTGTTGGTCAGGAGATCTCCTGGTCCCACTTGTTTACTGCTTTTGCTGCTCGGTCAGTCGGCTGGACCGTCCGCTGTAGTGAAGACCTCTGTTGGTTGGATACAAGGTATGGTGGAGCACCGTTGTCAAGAAGACTTGGCTGATCGACCTACAGGCGCGGTCGGGATTTACTGACCGTGGCGATGGATAAGGTCTTCTTCTCTTCTCCTCTCATCTCATCTCATCTCATCTCGGGCCTTTGGTTCCGCTGCCAGCTACCAACATAGGTCCTTGCAACAGTCTTTTACACAGGAGCAGCCACGAGGTTACGAATCGACCGGATAAAACACAGGAGCAGCCACGATGATAACAGCAGCAAGCGGCAAGAGTCAAGAGCAAGAGCAAGAGGCCAGAGCAAGAATCAAGAGAGCGAATGGACGGTTTGGGGCCTGCAATTATAGTGCACAGTTCTTCCGTTTCCCGCCCAACTACAATGTCCATTCTTTTGTTTAAGGTTTGGCGCCCAAAAAGTCCTGTATGGGTGATCTCTGTCCTTAATGGGTTTCGGGGCTACTCCTGAATGTTTGAGTACCTGTTAATATTTCTCCCATTGTTAAATCGGTCGGTGTTCCCCCTGGAGGGGTTTGGGGCTTCCAAGTGTCCTGTATAACTACCTGCTAACGGCTCTCTCATCGTAGAGCCGTTGGGAGTTTACATACTAATGTCCTTTGGATGGGCCCTTGATGGCTTTCCTTTGTACCTGGGAGACCGATTCCAGTATCGATGTTTATACTGTAAACCCATAATGTCCTGTGTATTGTCTTCACTGTGCTGAATCGTTATCGATCTCGCAAGAATGTTTATTGGAACGCCATCTTGTCTGCCTGCTGAAAAGTCTAGAATGTTCTGTCACGCGGTGCGGCGGCCATTTTACCGGCTGCTTGTGTCCAATTTAAACCTGACAGCATTTCGCTGAAATAAAAGCTGTTTTGAACGAAACTTTGTGTTTTCTCCTTATTAAAATGAAATCGCGATAATTGCGAATTCTACACCTGTCAATCCCCTTCAGGATCTTGTATGTTTCAATCCTCATTATGTATGAGGATACTGGCACCTTGCATTCTTTCAGCCCTACTGCTGGCCACGGGCTCACTGAGGCCCCTCCAAATAATGGCCAGCACCGTCTCCTCCATCGGGGTCAGGTTATGCAAGCGCGCCTGTCCCCTGCCGGTTACGCCCTGCTGGCGCCATCTTTTCCTGCAAGAGAAAGGGAAATGTGTCAGTGAGTGTGGTGCAATCTGTTTTGGTGATGTGCCTGTCATGCTTAAATATCTGACAGTGTGCGCAAGCTGTGAGATGTGGGTGTGAGGCTTGCAGCAGTGGTAAGTGTGTGAGGGTGAGGTGAAGCTATGAATGTGCGGTATAAGTCATGTTTGGTAGAGATTGTTGGTGGGTGAGTGATGGGGCTGTGGTGCATTGAGCAGTGTGTGAGGCTAGTAGTGCAGATGGTGGATATAGCATTTGAAGATGTATTCAGTGAGCTTGACCAGTCATGTGAGGTCATTAAACTTATTCCTGCACTTCATCCTAGTCCTCAGGTCTATACTGTTGGCATTCACCACAGAGGCTATCTGCTCCCTTTGGATTTTGCAAAATTGCCTGCAAGGCCTCCTGGTCCCCTGTGGAAATAGGAACTCTCTACCAGTGTTGACCTCTTGCACTAAGGCCTCCAATGCTGCATCGGAGAACTTTGGCGCATGCTCTCTCCCCTTTTGTGACATGATTGTTTTATCCTCCTCTCACTCTCTTCCCCAGCCAGTTGAATCAGCTGCTGCAGGCAGAATGCACCTCCAAGAGTTGCAGACTGCCTTTAAGAAGTGCAACCAAGCTTTAATTGGTGCTAGCCTCACACGAACTGGGGACCCCTGCTGAGCATTCAGTCACTTGGCAGTGTGTTCAATGCTGGGCTGAATGCCAAAATTATGCTAATCAGCAGGCAGCACAAAGATAGCGTCCGTGCATTGCTTCGAACGGGCGCGTGGTAATCGTGCTTCATGATCCCCGTGTGTGTTTTCGTGGGGCTAACAAATTTTTAGCCGACAGATTGTCTGCAATTGATGAATAGGTAATTATACTCCATCTAGCATTTCTCATTGCCCTGCATAATCCAGATGGCTTCAAGCAAAGTATTTTGTTCTCCTCAATAATTAAACAATCAGAGACTCACTATAGTTTTCAGTGTCCATACACAACAGGGATATTTTGAAAGACGAATATGATAAAACTATTGTGATAAATCAGTGCGTTACTCGGAAATTTCAAGTTTATTTCACAGTTTCTAATCAATGGTCTGTGTTTGCTGTTCTGGATTCGCCCTTACTCAATGTTCCTGTCTTTTATATTAAAGGGGGGCAGGAACATTATCGATTGGTGAGGGCAGGTGAACAAAGTCACGTGCAATAGTATCCATACATTTAGTAAGGTTCTTTAATGCCAATTTTATATTTTAAAGAGAAACAACACTAATGATATTGCTGCTGAATGTAAAGAGGAATCTGACGTTATACAGTGCATCATGATGTGTTGAAAACATGTGATTTAGGTTGACCATGTACGGCCAAATGTCACTCAAACTGAGTGAGGAGTAATTGGACTTTTTTCTCCAGATATCGATGAATGCACAACCAACACATCAACCTGTCAACAAATCTGCACCAATACAATTGGAAACTACACCTGCAGTTGCCGTCCTGGCTACAGCATCAACAAGACCAACACTTCTCTTTGTGATGGTAGGAAATCTAATGATATTGCTGCTGAATGTAAAGTGAAATCTGACATTACATAGTGCATCATGATGTGTTGAAAACACATGGATCTGTAATTTGCAGTCAACGGTGAAGCAAAGGCATTTGCCGCTTGCCCCGAAGTAAGCTTCCCACAGAGATTTTGTGATCTCTGTGAGTTTGATGTTTTGACAGATTACTCTGATTACCGGCTGTGGGAGGGGCAGCATGGGGAAGCACAGCACAGCCTCTGTTGGAGCAGTGAATGACTGACTGCAACTTCAGGATTTCCACAATTGTATGCGCATGAGCTATATCCTGAAGTTGGGGTCAGGTTCAAAGTGGTAATAACAGTGAACGCTGTTTGTTCACTGTTATTACCAACCACAAATTTCGGGCCGTGATTTAGGTTGACAATGTACGGCCCCTGTGGAAACAGGATCTCTCTAATAGTGTTGACATCATGCACTAAGGCATCCAGTGCTGCATCAGATAACTTTGGCATATGCTCTCTCCCCTGTTGTGACATGATTGTTTTTTCCTCCTCTCACTCACTTCCCCAGCCAATTGAATCAGCTGCTGCATGCAGAATGCACCTCCCCTTTAATAGTTGCAGACTGCCTTTAAGAAGTGCAGGCAAACTTTAATTGGTGCTAGCCTCGCACAAACTGAGGACCCCTGCTGAGCGTTCAGCCACTTAGTGCGGTCAACGATGGGCTGAATGGCAAAATCATGCTAATCAGCAGGCAGCACATAGTTAGCGTGCCTGCGTTCCTTTGAATGGACGCGTGGTAATCGCGCATGACGATACCCCTGTGTGTTTTCGGGGGGTGAACAAATTTTTAGCTGACACATTCTCTGCAAATGATGATTTGAAAATTTTACTCCATCTAGCATTTCTCATTGCCCTGCATAATCCAGATGGAATCAAACAAAGTATTTTGTTCTCCTCAATAATGAAACACTCAGAGACTCACTATAGTTTTCAGTGTCCATACACAATAGGGATATTTTGAAAGAAGAATATGATAAAACTATTGTGGTAAATCAGTCAGTTACTCGGAAATTTCAAGTTTATTTCACAGTTTCTAATCAATGGGCTGTGTTTGTAGTTCTGGATTCGCCCTTACTCAATGTTCCTGTCATTTATAATAAATGGGGACAGAACATTATCATTTGGTGAGGGCAGGTGAACACAGTCACGTGCAATAGTATCCATACATTTAGTAAGGTTTTATAATGCTGATTTTATATTTTAAAGAGAAACAACACTGATGATATTGCTGCTGAATGTAAAGAGGAATCTGACATTATAAAGTGCATCATGATGTGTTGAAAACATGTGATTTAGGTTGACAATATACGGCCAAATGTCACTCAAACTGAGCGAGGAGTAATTGGACTTTTTTCTCCAGATATCGATGAATGCGCAACCAACACATCAACCTGTCAACAAATCTGCACCAATACAATTGGAAACTACACCTGCAGTTGCCATCCTGGCTACAGCATGAACAAGACCAACACTTCTCTTTGTGATGGTAGGAAATATAATGATATTGCTTCTGAATGTAAAGTGAAATCTGACATTACATAGTACATCATGATGTGTTGAAAACATGTGGACCTTTAATTTGCAGTCAGTGGCGAAGCAAAGCTGTTCGCCGCTTGCACCCAAGTAGCTTCCCACAAAGATTTTGTGATCTCTGTGGTGATAAGTTCGGTTTTTCTGACACGTAATTGAAATCAATACAAGTTAATGGGGATTTCCAGCGAATAGCTACTCTGCTGTGAGCATGCTGTCGAAGCGGCCAATCAAAATGCTGAATTCTCACAGACAGCGAAGCAGGAAGTGGGTAAGTTCCTTTGATTCTTACTTTTTAAAAATGTTACAGCGAGCAAAACAAAGATTGTGGCTCTCACATGGGGAAAAGGCAAACTTGAAATAAAGATGTACAATATTTTTTTAAATATTAAATTGATTTAAAGATTCTTAAAAATTTGAATTGTTATTAAGTTGGATAAATTTGATACTCCACAATATTAACATTAGTTTTTCAGGGCCATAATCTTTATTTAGCAGTCAATATGCTGTTATTACCCCAGTTACACCTAATCTAAAAGGGTCTAATTTTTCATGGGGTATTACCGCGGAAGAGCCGACGTTTTCGTCAGTTTGATGTTTTCACAGTTTACACTGATTACCGGCTGTTTGGGGGAATGATAGGCACAGCATAGCCAGTGTCGCAGCAGTGAATGACTGACCGCAAGTTCAGGATTTCCGAGTTAGGATGCGCATGACCTATAGTCTTTCTTTTTTATATCCTGAAATTACGGCCTGTTTCAAAGTGGTAATAACAACGAACATTGTTCGTTCGCTTTTATAACCCACCACAAATTCTGATCCGTGATTTAGGTTGACAACGTATGGTTAAAAATCAATCAAACTGAGTGAGGAGTAATTGGACTTTTATCTCCAGATATCGATGAATGCGCAACCAACACATCAACCTGTCAACAACTCTGCACCAATACAATTGGAAACTACACCTGCAGTTGCCACCCTGGCTACAGCATGAATAAGACCAACACTTCTCTTTGTGATGGTAGGAAATCTAATGATATTGCTGCTGAATGTAAAGTGAAATCTGACATTACATAGTGCATCATGATGTGTTGAAAACATGTGGATCTGTAATTTGCAGTCAGTGGCGAAGCAAAGACGTTCGCCGCTTACCCCGAAGTAAGCTTCCCACAAAGATTTTGTGATCTCTGTGAGTTTGATGTTTTGATGTTTTGACAGATTACACTGATTACCGGCTGTGGGAAGGGGAGTGTGGGGGAGCACAGCGCAGCCTCTGTTGGAACAGTGAATGAGTGACCGTAACTTCAGGATTTCCGCATTAGGATGCGCATGAGCTATATCCTGAAGTTGCGGTCACTTTTAAAGTGGTAATAACAGCTAACGTTGTTTGTTCGCTGTTATTACCCACCAGAAATTCCAGCCCATGGTATAGGATGACAATGTACGGCCTCTGTGGAAACAGGACCTCTCTACTCGTATTGAAATCATGCACTAAGGCCTCCAGTGCTGCATCGGAGAACTTTGGCACACTTTCTCTCCCCTGTTGTGACATGATTGTTTTTTCCTCCTCTCACTCTCTTCCCCAGCCAATTGAACCAGCTGCTGCACGCAGAATGCACTTCCCCTTTAAAAGTTGCAGACTGCCTTTAAGAAGTGCAGGCAAACTTTAATTGTTGCTAGCCTCGCATGAACTGATGACCCCTGCTGAGCGTTCAGCCACTTACTGCATTCAATGCTGGGCTGAATGCCAAAATCATGCTAATCAGAAGGCAGAACAAAGATAGCGTGCCTGCGTTCCTTTGAACGGGCACATGGTAATCGCGCATCATGATCCCCACATGTGTTTTCAAGGGGCTTACTAATTTTTAGCTGACAGATGATCTGCAATTGATGATTTTGAAATTATACTCCATCTAGCATTTCTCATTGCCCTGCATAATACAGATGGCGTCAAGCAAAGCATTTTGTTCTCCTCAATAATGAAACAATCAGAAACTCACTATAGTTCACTTCAGTGTCCATACACAATAGGGATATTTTGAAAGAAGAATATGATAAAACTATTGTGGTAAATCAGTCAGTTACTCGGAAATTTCAAGTTTATTTCACAGTTTCTAATCAATGGGCTGTGTTTGTAGTTCTGGATTCGTCCTTACTCAATGTTCCTGTCATTTATAATAAATGGGGGCAGAACATTATCGTTTGGTGAGGGCAGGTGAACACAGTCACATGCAATAGTATCCATACATTTAGTAAGGTTTTATAATGCTGATTTTATATTTTAAAGAGAAACAACACTGATGATATTGCTGCTGAATGTAAAGAGGAACCTGACATTATAAAGTGCAGCATGATGTGTTGAAAACACGTGGATCTGTAATTTGCAGTCAACGGTGAAGCAAAGGCATTTGCCGCTTGCCCCGAAGTAAGCTTCCCACAAAGATTTTGTGATCTCTGTGAGTTTGATGTTTTGACAGATTACTCTGATTACCGGCTGTGGGAGGGGCAGCATGGGGAAGCACAGCGCAGCCTCTGTTGGAGCAGTGAATGACTGACTGCAACTTCAGGATTTCCACAATTGTATGCGCATGAGCTATATCCTGAAGTTGGGGTCAGGTTCAAAGTGGTAATAACAGTGAACGCTGTTTGTTCACTGTTATTACCAACCACAAATTTCGGGCCGTGATTTAGGTTGACAATGTACGGCCCCTGTGGAAACAGGATCTCTCTAATAGTGTTGACATCATGCACTAAGGCATCCAGTGCTGCATCAGATAACTTTGGCATACGCTCTCTCCCCTGTTGTGACATGATTGTTTTGTCCTCCTCTCACTCACTTCCCCAGCCAATTGAATCAGCTGCTGCACGCAGAATGCACCTCCCCTTTAATAGTTGCAGACTGCCTTTAAGAAGTGCAGGCAAACTTTAATTGGTGCTAGCCGCGCACAAACTGAGGACCCCTGCTGAGCGTTCAGCCACTTAGTGCGGTCAACGATGGGCTGAATGGCAAAATCATGCTAATCAGCAGGCAGCACATAGTTAGCGTGCCTGCGTTCCTTTGAACGGACGCGTGGTAATCGCGCATGATGATCCCCCTGTGTGTTTTCGGGGGGTGAACAAATTTTTAGCTGACACATTCTCTGCAAATGATGATTTGAAAATTATACTCCATCTAGCATTTCTCATTGCCCTGCATAATCCAGATGGAATGAAACAAAGTATTTTGTTCTCCTCAATAATGAAACACTCAGAGACTCACTATAGTTTTCAGTGTCCATACACAATAGGGATATTTTGAAAGAAGAATATGATAAACCTATTGTGGTAAATCAGTCAGTTACTCGGAAATTTCAAGTTTATTTCACAGTTTCTAATCAATGGGCTGTGTTTGCTGTTCTGGATTCGCCATTACTCAATGTTCCTGTCATTTATAATAAATGGGGGCAGGAACATTATCGATTGGTGAGGGCAGGTGAACAAAGTCATGTGCAATAGTATCCATACAGTTAGTAAGGTTCTTTAATGCCAATTTTATATTTTAAAGAGAAACAGCATTAATGATATTGCTGCTGAATGTAAAGAGGAATCTGACATTATATAATGCATCATGATGTGTTGAAAACATGTGATTTAGGTTGACAATGTACAGCCAAATGTCACTCAAACTGAGCGAGGAAGAATTGGACTTTTTTCTCCAGATATCGATGAATGCGCAACCAACACATCAACCTGTCAACAAATCTGCAACAATACAATTGGAAACTACACCTGCAGTTGTCGTCCTGGCTTCACTATAAACAAGACCAACACTTCGCTTTGTGATGGTAGGAAATATGATGATATTGCTTCTGAATGTAAAGTGAAATCTGACATTACATAGTGCATCATAATGTGTTGAAAACATGTGGATCTGTAATTTGCAGTCAGTGGCGAAGCAAAGGCGTTCGCCGCTTGCCCCCAAATAAGCTTCCCACAAAGATTTTGTGATCTCTGTGGTGAGAATTTTTTTTTTCTGACGCGTAATTGAAATCAATACAAGTTCATGGGGATTCCCAGCGAAGACCAACTGTGATGTGAGCATGCTGTCGAAGCAACCAATCAAAATGCAGAGTTCTCACAGACAGCGAAGCAGGAAGTGGGTAAGTTCCTTTGATTCTAACTTTTTAAAAATGATACAGCGAGCAAAACAAAGATTGTGGCTCTCACATGGGGAAATAAAGAGGAACAATATTTTTTAAAATATTTTTTTTTTAAGTTTCTTAAATATTTAAATTTTTATTAAGTTGGATAAATTTGACACTCCACAAAATTAACATTAGTTTTTCAGGGCCATAACCTTTGTTTAGCTGTCAATATGCTGTTAAAACCCCAGTTACACCTAATCTAAAAGGGTCTAATTTTTCATGGGGTATTACCGCGGAAGAGCTGACGTTTTCGTCAGTTTGATGTTTTCACAGAATACACTGATTACCGGCTGTTTGGGGAGATGGTGGGCAAAGCATAGCCAGCGTCGCAGCAGTGAATGACTGACAGTAACTTCAGGGTTTCCGCGTTAGGATGCGCATGACCTTTTGTCTTTCTTTTTTATATCCTGAAGTTGTGGTCTGTTTCAAAGTGGTAATAACAGCGAACGTTATTCGTTCACTTTTATAACCCACCACAAATTCCGGGCCGTGATTTAGGTTGACAACGTCCGGCCAAATCTCACTCAAACTGAGCGAGGAGTAATTGAACATTTTTTCTCCAGATATCGATGAATGCGCAACCAACACATCAACCTGTCAACAAATCTGCACCAATAAAGTTGGAAACTACACCTGCAGTTGCCGTCCTGGCTACAGCATCAACAAGACCAACACTTCTCTTTGTGATGGTAGGAAATCTAATGATATTGCTGCTGAATGTAAAGTGAAATCTGACATTACATAGTGCATCATGATGTGTTGAAAACACGTGGATCTGTAATTTGCAGTCAGCGGTGAAGCAAAGGCGTTCGCCGCTTGCCCCGAAGTAAGCTTCCCACAAAGATTTTGTGATCTCTGTGAGTTTGATGTTTTGACAGATTACACTGATTACCGGCTGTGGGAGGGGGAGTGTGGGGGAGCACAGCGCAGCCTCTGTTGGAGCAGTGAATGACTGACCACAACTTCAGGATTTCCGCTTTAGGATGCGCATAAGCTATATCCTGAAGTTGCAGTCAGTTTCAAAGTGGTAATAACAGCGAACATAAAAACATAAGAAATAGGAGCAGGATTAGGCCATTTGATCCTTCGAGCGTGCTCCGCCATTCAATGAGATCATGGCTGATCTTCTGCCTCAACTCCATTCACCAGCCCTATCGCCATATCCCTTGATGCCTTTACTAGTCAGAAATCCATCGACTTCTGTTTTGAATATACCCAATGACTGAGCCTCCACAGCCCTCTGGAGTAGAGAATTCCAAAGATTCACCACCCTCTGTGTGAAGAAATTTCTTCTCATCTCAGTCCTGAATGGCCTACCCTTTATCCTGAGGCTGTGGCCCTTGGTTCTAGACTCCCCAGCCAAGGGAAACATTCTCCCAGCATCCACCCTATCAAGCCCTGTAATAATTTTGTATGCTTCAATGAGATCCCCTCTCATTCTTCTGAATTCAAGAGAATACAGGCCTAGTTTACTCAATTTCTTCTCATACAACAGTCCCGCCATCCCAGGAATCAATCTCGTAACCTTCTTTGCACTCCCTCTATGGCAAGTACATCCTTCCTTAGGTAAGGAGACCAAAATTGTACACAGTACTCCAGGTGCGGTCTCACCAAGGCCCTATATAATTAGAGTAAGACTTCTTTACTCCTGTACTCAAATCCTCTTGTAATGAAGGCCAGCATACCATTTGCCTTCCTAATGGCTTGCTGCACCTGCACATTCACTTTCAGTGACTCATGTACAAGGACACCCAGGCCCCTTTGAGCATCAGCATTCCCCACTCTTTCACCATTTAAGAAATACACTGCCTTTCTGTTTTTTCTACCAAAGTGGATAACTTCACATTTATCCACATTATATTCCATCTGCCATGTTCTCGCCCACTCACTGAGCCTATCGAGATCCCCTTGAAGCCTCTTCACATCCTCTTCACAGCTGACACTGTTTGTTCGCTGTTATGACCCACCACAAATTTCGGGCCATGATTTAGTTGACAATATACGGCCCCTGTGGAAACAGGACCTCTCTACTAGTGTTGAGATCATGCACTAAGGCCTCTAGTGCTTCATCTGAGAACTTTGGCACACGCTCTCTCCCCTGTTGTGACATGATTGTTTTTTCCTCCTCTCACTCTCTTCCCCAGCCAATTGAATCAGCTGCTGCATGCAGAATGCACCTCCCCTTTAATAGTTGCAAACTGCCTTTAAGAAGAGAAGGCAAACTTTAATTGGTGCTAGCCTCGCAAAAACTGAGGACCCCTGCTTAGCGTTCAGGCACTTAGTGCATTCAATGCTGGGCTGAACGCCAAAATCATGCTAATCAGCAGGCAGCACATAGTTAGCGTGCCTGCGTTCCTTTGAACGGGCACGTGATAATCGCGCATCACGATCCCCGCGTATGTTTTCGGCGGGCGAACAAATTTTTAGCTGACAGATTCTCTGCTAATGATGATTTGGAAATTATACTCCATCTAGCATTTCTCATTGCTTTGCATAATCCAGATGGAATCAAGCAAAGTATTTTGTTCTCCTCAATAATGAAACAATCAGAGACGCACTATAATTTTCAGTGTCCATACACAATAGGGATATTTTGAAAGAAAAATATGATAAAACTATTGTGGTAAATCAGTCAGTTGCTCGGAAATTTCAAGTTTATTTCACAGTTTCTAATCAATGGGCTGTGTTTGCAGTTCTGGATTCCCCCTTGCTCAATGTTCCTGTCATTTATAATAAATGGGGGCAGGAACATTATCGATTGGTGAAGGCAGGTGAACAAAGTCACGTGCAATAGTATCCATACAGTTAGTAAGGTTCTTTAATGCCAATTTTATATTATAAAGAGAAACAGCATTAATGATATTGCTGCTGAATGTAAAGAGGAATCTGACATTATATAATGCATCATGATGTGTTGAAAACATGTGATTTAGGTTGACAATGTACGGTTAAAAGTCACTCAAGCTGAACGAGGAGTAATTGGACTTTTTTCTCCAGATATCGATGAATGCTCAACCAACACATCAACCTGTCAACAAATCTGCACCAATACAATTGGAAACTACACCTGCAGTTGCCGTCCTGGCTACAGTATGAACAAGACCAACACTTCTCTTTGTGATGGTAGGAAATATTATGATATTGCTTCTGAATGTAAAGTGAAATCTGACATTACATAGTGCATCATGATGTGTTGAAAACATGTGAACCTTTAATTTACAGTCAGTGGCGAAGCAAAGCTGTTCGCCGCTTGCCCCGAAGTAAGCTTCCCACAAAGATTTTGTGATCTCTGTGGTGATAAGTTCGGTTTTTCTGACACGTAATTGAAATCAATACAAGTTAATGGAGATTTCCAGCGAATAGCTACTCTGCTGTGAGCATGCTGTCGAAGCAGCCAATCAAAATGCAGAATTCTCACAGACAGCGAAGCAGGAAGTGGGTATGTTCCTTTGATTCTAACTTTTTAAAAATGTTACAGCGAGCAAAACAAAGATTGTGCCTCTCACATGGGGAAAAGGCAAACCTGAAATAAAGATGTACAATATTTTTTTAAATGTTAATTTTTTTAAAAGAGTCTTAAAAATGTTAATTGTTATTAAGTTGGATAAATTTGACACTCCACAAAATTAACATTAGTTTTTCAGGGCCATAACCTTTATTTAGCAGTCAATATGCTGCTAAAACCCCAGTTACAATTAATCGAAAAGGGTCTAATTTTTAATGGGTTATTACCACGGAAGAGCCGAAGTTTTCGTCAGTTTGATGTTTTCACAGATTACACTGATTACCGGCTGTTTGGGGGGATGATAGGCACAGCATAGCCAGTGTCGCAGCAGTGAATGACTGATCGCAAGTTCAGGATTTCCGAGTTAGGATGCGCATGACCTACAGTCTTTCTTTTTTATATCCTGAAGTTACGGCCTGTTTCAAAGTGGTAATAACAGCGAAAGTTGTTCATTGGCTTTTATAACCCACCACAAATTCCGGGCCATGATTTAGGTTCACAACGTCCGGCCAAAGGTCACTCAAACTGAGCGAGGAGTAATTGGACTTTTTTCTCCAGATGTCGATGAATGCGCAACCAACACATCAACCTGTCAACAAATCTGCACCAATACAATTGGAAACTACACCTGCAGTTGCCGTCCTGGCTACAGCATCAACAAGACCAACACTTCTCTTTGTGATGGTAGGAAATCTAATGATATTGCTGCTGAATGTAAAGTGAAATCTGACATTACATAGTGCATCATGATGTGTTGAAAACACGTGGATCTGTAATTTGCAGTCAGCGGTGAAGCAAAGGCGTTCGCCGCTTGCCCCGAAGTAAGCTTCCCATAAAGATTTTGTGATCTCTGTGAGTTTGATGTTTTGATGTTTTGACAGATTACACTGATTACCGGCTGTGGGAAGGGGAGTGTGGGGGAGCACAGCGCAGCCTCTGTTGGAACAGTGAATGACTGACCGTAACTTCAGGATTTCCACAATTGTATGCGCATGAGCTATATCCTGAAGTTGCAGTCAGGTTTAAAGTGGTAATAACAGCGAACGTTGTTTGTTAGCTGTTATTACCCACCACAAATTCCAGCCCGTGGTATAGGATGACATGTACAGCCCCTGTGGAAACAGGACCTCTCTAATAGTGTTGACATCATGCACTAAGGCCTCCAGTGCTGCATCGGAGAACTTTGGCACACGCTCTCTCCCCTGTTGTGACATGATTGTTTTTTCCTCCTCTCACTCTCTTCCCCAGCCAATTGAACCAGCTGCTGCACGCAGAATGCACTTCCCCATTAAAAGTTGCAGACTGCCTTTAAGAAGTGCAGGCAAACTTTAATTGTTGCTAGCCTCGCATGAGTGAGGACCCCTGCTGAGCCTTCAGCCACTTACTGCATTCAATGCTGGGCTGAACGCCATAATCATGCTAATCAGCAGGCAGCACATAGTTAACGTGCCTGCGTTCCTTTGAATGGGCACGTGGTAATCGCGCATTATGATCCCTACGTGTGTTTTCAGTGGGCTTACTAATTTTTAGCTGACAGAATGTCTGCAATTGATGATTTTGAAATTTTACTCCATCTAGCATTTCTCATTGCCCTGCATAATCCAGATGGAATCAAGCAAAGTATTTTGTTCTCCTCAATAATGAAACAATCAGAGACTCACTATAGTTTTCAGTGTCAATACACAATAGCGATATTTTGAAAGAAGAATATGATAAAACTATTGTGGTAAATCAGTCAGTTACTCGGAAATTTCAAGTTTATTTCACAGTTTCTAATCAATGGGCTGGGTTTGCAGTTCTGGATTCGCCCTTACTCAATGTTCCTGTCATGTATAATAAATGGGGGAAGGAATATTATCGTTTGGTGAGGGCAGGTGAACACAGTCACGGGCAATAGTAGCCATACATTTAGTACGGTTCTTTAATGCCAATTTTATATTTTAAAGAGAAACAACACGAATGATATTGCTGCTGAATGTAAAGAGGAATCTGACATTATACAATGCATCTCGATCTGTTGAAAACATGTGATTTAGGTTGACAATGTACGACCAAGTGTCACTGAAACTGAGCGAGGAGTAATTGGACTTTTTTCTCCAGATATCGATGAATGCGCAACCAACACATCAACCTGTCAACAAATCTGCACCAATACAATTGGAAACTACACCTGCAGTTGCCATCCTGGCTACAGTATGAAGAAGATCAACAATTCTCTTTGTGATGGTAGGAAATATAACGATATTGCTTCTGAATGTAAAGTGAAATCTGACATTACATAGTGCACGATGATGTGTTGCAAACATATGGACCTGTAAGTTGCAGTCAGTGTGAAGCAAAGGCGTTCGCCGCTTGCCACCAGATCGTGACGTCAGTCGAGCGTGCAACGCCCCGGTAGCACCCCGAACCGGATATTGAGTGGCGCCCCCTTCCTTTCCGCCTGCCGCTAGCAACGACAGGGAGAGTGGAACGTTTTGCAGTTGGAAGGGGCTGGGGGAGCACTATTTAAAGGCGGCCTCTTCCTGCCTTTTTTTGTCGGAGACATTTTTGCACCAAGCATTCTGAGAGAGAGGGAGAGATCTGAGAGAGAGAGAGAGACTTCTGGAGAGATTCAACGCTGTGTGAAGTAGTTTTGTCTACTGAGCAGCACTTTGCAGGTTCTTTTGGATTTCACCTTCATTGCTTCGATTGTCAATAGACTATGGGGGCTGCACTGATTCGGGGTGTTGTCCTGCGCCTGCAGAATCAGAGGCATCAGAGATGCAGAGAGAGAGTGGCAAACATGGCCAGAGGGAGAAGGGCCAACAGGCCTCTGCACAGGAGACTTTACCCTCCCAGGGTATTCCGGGAACAGTTCTCCTACATTCATTTGTCTGAGGAGCAGTGTTTGCGCAGGCTGTGCTTCAGCAAGGAGGTGGTCACTGAACTCTGCCATCTGCTGCAACCAGATCTGCAGCCTCAACTGAGGACCAGGACGTCTCTGTCGGTGGCAGTGAAGGTGACAGTGGCTCTGAGTTTTTATGCCACCGGCTCCTTTCAAGCAGCTACTGGGGACATCGCCAATATCTCCCAGTTTGCGGTCCATTGCTGTATGCGGGAGGTGACAAATGCTCTCTATCAAAGGAGACACCACTACATCTCTTTCCCCATGACCCGGGCCAAACAGCATGAACGCGCATGTGGCTTTGCAAAGATAGCGGGCTTCCCCATGCTGCAGGGCGCCATTGACTGCACGCATGTGGCATTGTGGGCCCCGCATGAAAATGCAGAGGTTTTCCAAAACCGCAAGGGCTACCACTCCTTAAATGTCCACGATGCTTTCATCCTGCGCCAGACTGGTGTGCCAGACCTTTTCCAAGCATCGCATCAGCCAAGTGGTTGGCTCTTCGGGGACAAGGGTTATCCACTCTGCACCTGGCTAATGACAACGCTCCATAACCCCAACACCCCTGCCAAGCTGCGTTATAATGAGAGCCATATCACTACCAGGAACATAATTGAGCAGACGATCGGCGTGCTCAAGCAATGGTTCCGCTGTCTGGACCACTCAGGAGGAGCCCTGCAGTACTCTCCTGAGCGAGTCTCCCTCTTCATAATTGTGTGCTGCATGATTCATAACCTGGCAATCCTCAGGACCCAGCCAATGCCACCAGGTGCACCACTGGAGGAGGAGGAAGAAGAGGAGGAAGAAGAGGAGGAGGAGGAAGAGGAGGAGGAAGAGGAGGAGGAAGAGGAGGAGGATGATCAGCAGCAGCACCAAGGCAGGAGGGAGGCTCACAATGTTGAAACTGCAAGGGCCGTCCGTCAATGGCTGATAACAAGCCGCTTCTAGGCCCCTACTCAGAAGATGGCTTCTAGCATGGAGAACAACATGATGGAAAGCAACCCGCAACCCCTATAGCCGGCCAAGGCAGCAATGATTCCAAAGGCCAAACATGTACATTTTGAATACAACAACTTTTTTATTTTACAAACTCTGTGTGTGTCATTTATTCATGACAAACTAATAGAAACACACACAACAAATCATTAATTAACATAACTGGTTCTCACAAGCTGGAGATAATGGCCAAAACACTAAACAAAAGTTATCAGACGAACCTCAGCCTTTAATAAAAACATTCCCAACATTTCTTGAGACCTCCTACTTTTTGCCCTTCGAGGGTGATCTCCATCCCTTGCGCACCTCCCCCCTTCCCACCCTACTGCTCCTCCGTAATGGGGCCCCAGTGGCTGCAGCAAGGCTGGTGGAAGGCTGCTGAATGTCAGATGCTGAGACTACAGATGCCCTTGAAGGACGCCCTTGACCAGCTCTGGGCCTGGAGGCCCCGGCTGCAGACTGCACCAACTCTGCATGGGCGGCAGCAGTCTGGGCTGGCTGTGTTGCAGACGGTGGCAAGTGCAATGGGGAAGTGACAGTGGTGGGTGCAGGAATGCTATCATCTTGAGAGAGGACAGCAACTCCCTGCTCGACCGACACACTGGCACTCCCATGGGGTAGCAACTCAGCATCCGGAGCAATCTGCTGGAGCACAGATTGCTGGCCTGCTGTGGCGCCGTAAGAGCCCCGAGGCAATGTGGCCGAACCAGCGACGATGGTCAGTGCTTGCGTTGCCTCAATCTGAGACTGCATGAAAGCAGTCTGAGATTGGATCGCAGCAGCCAGTGACTGAATTGCAGCACTAATCAGTTGCGTTGCGTCCGCCTGTGCTGCAGCGGAGTGCTCCACACTCCTTGCCAGTCCATCAATGCTTTGGGGCACCCTTCCCATTGTACCCATGAGCTGAGTGTGCATGTTCACCACCTGGGTGTTCATTTCCGCGATGGGCCACCCCTCCTCTGCGTCCAGTGCAGCAGGACTCGCTGGCCTGCTCTCCCTCCGAGGAGAAGGATCCGAGCTTCCCTAGCCACATCGCGTTGCTGCAGCCCGCTGGGTCCCGGAGCTTCACCCTCATCAGCCCCTTCCCCCCGCTCTCCTCCAGGGAAGACGTGGTCCCAATGTGGGCATGGGCTTCCTCGGGAGATGCTGGCGCTGAGGCTCCGGCTTCCTCTTCCTCCTCACCTGTGGCGTCGCTCCCACTGGCTGGTTGAGGGCCCGTCTCCTCAGCTGGTGATTCACCATCTGAAAGCAGGGAGGTACAAGAGTGGCTTTAGCATCAGGACAGAGGGGCAGTGAGGGAGCAAGGACTGGAGAGATTTAGTAAGTTGGATTGAAAGTGTAAAATGCTGGTGTTGTGAGGGACAAGTGGTATGAGAGAGGAGAGAAAGCTGATGAACTTACCATTGCTGTCCCGAACGGGGTTGACCTCTCCAGCGGCCATGAGACCGATCACCTGGCTTGCGACGATCCTGTGGACGCGCGCCTCAAGATCGCTGAGGGGTTGCAGATGAGGTGACCCTCCACCCGTCCATTGCTGCTGCCACCTATTATGAGATAGCTTGGCCTGCAAGAAAAAGGATGGCGTCTGAGTAAATATGCAGCCATGTGCTTGCCTGATGTGCCTCCCATAGTTGAATAGCCCTTAATGTATGCAGCCATGTGCTTGCCTGATGTGCTTCCCATAGTTGAATAGCCCTTAATGTATGCTGCCATGTGCTTGCCTGATGTGCCTCCCATAGTTGAACAGCCCTTAATGTATGCAAGGTGTGGAATGTGCGTGTGTGTTTTATGAGATGGTCATAGGTCTTTGATGAGTGTTGGGCATTGGGGTTTTTACACCTTCTGGCCATAGAGTGAGGTTGAGATGGAGGGATGGAGAGGTATTGAAAAGCAGCCACTCACCCTGACCACCCGAGTGAGGTCGTTGAACTTTTTCCGACATTGTGTGTGGGTCCTGTGCACCATGCTCCTGGAGGAGACGTGCTGAGCCACCTCCCTCCACACTCTTCTATAGTTGTGGGGCAATGGCCTCTTGCCACTCTCTGGGTACAGTATTGATCTTCGGTGCTCCACTGTGCCAACCAGAGCCACCAAGGCCCGGTCGTTGAAGCGCTGAGCTCGTTCCCTGGTCCTCTCCACAGTTCTTTGCAACAGCTTTGAGGTTGAGGTCTGTCCAGGCCGAGATTCAAGGCTGCAATGAGCAGGGTGTGGCTGGAGAGCAACATCGACCCTCCCCTTTAAGAACTGGCTGGCGCCAGTGTGTCTGTGTTCCATTGCTAACTGACAGCACCTGAGCTTCACCAGCACTCTGAGTTAACGCCTCGCTCCTCGGCCTTTGCGCCTTAAGACAGGTGTGTAACGCCTGATTTAGCGCTGCAATCACCTCCAGGGGCGATAGAAGCCAAGTTTGAAGTCAGAGGCGATAATTTGCGCCAGGCGCTAAACTTTGCGCCCGGCCGATAATTGCGCCTCAAACGGGGCGATACCGAATTTCTCCCCCATAATCTTTCTTTTTTATATCCTGAAGTTGCGGTCAGTTTGAAAATGGTAATAACAGCGAACGGTGTTCGTTCGCTATTATAACCCACCGCAAATTCTGGGCCGTGATTTAGGTTGACAATGTACGGCCAAATGTCACTCAAGCTGAGCGAGGAGTAATTGGACTTTTTTCTCCAGATATCGATGAATGCGCAACCAACACATCAACCTGTCAACAAATCTGTAACAATACAATTGGAGGCTTTCACTGCAGCTGTCATAATTTCTTCAGCATCAGCAAAGACAATTCATCTTGTGATGGTACTGTTTATTTGCACATTACTTATTAACTGTTACGTTTAATTTGTTGCACAATCCAGCTGTGTGAATAATGTTCTATTTAACATTAATTGAACGGCATTAATATTGGAATACAAAATTTCTGAAGTGACTTTAATGCAGTTATTTGAGTTTCCTTTCTCCTTTATTTGAGGCATTGTTCAGTTTAAAGTAAATGATTTAATGTCTGCTAAAAGAGTGTATATTGCCGTTTCAGATGAGTGCATTGGCAGTCACATGTTGGTCCCCTACAGTGTAATTTCAGTGCACAAGTGACTACTGAATCTGCCCACTTTGTCAGTTTACCAGATTGGATTTCTTTTTGCAGTAAAATTACTTGTTGCAGTTGCAGACACCGAAAACAATGTATTACAAACATAATTTGTACACTTTCATTTGAAAGCATACATTTTGGGGTAAATTTTATGAGTGCATATGGTATTGCAGGACCTTGGCTGTAGCCAGCGGTATTTTGGAAAATCGCAGCCACTGTGCCCCCCTCCCCCAACCCCCCCTCTCCCCAATGTCCAATATGCAAGGCCCTGCTGGCATGGACTAAAGAATATAGTGTAGATAGGACACACTGCAGCCACGGAACGCCGGTGATGGAGCGGGCAGATGTTTAGGCTACTGGATAAGGAGCCGACTAAGTGAACTTCTTTGTCTGGGATGGTGTCGGGCTTCTTGAGTGTTGTTGCTGCTGCACCCATCCAGGCAAGTGGAGAGTATTTTATCACACACCTGACATGTGCATTGAAGGTGTGATTAGAAACTTTGAGAAGTCAGGAGGTGAGCTACGTGATACAGAATACCCAGCATCTAACCTGCTATATTAGCCACATCATTTATGAGGCTGGTCCAGTTGCGTTTCCGATCAATGGTGATTCCCAGGACGTTGATGGTGGGGACTCAGTATTGGTAATGCCTTTGATTGTCAATGGGAGGTGATTAGGCTCTCTCATGTTGGAGATGTTCATTGCCTGGCATGTGTGCTGCACGAATGTTACTTGCCACTTATCAGCCCAAGCCTGGATGTGGTCCAGGTCTTGCTGCATGCAGGCATGGACTGCTTCATTATCTGAGGAGTTGCGACTGGAGCTGAGCAATATGCAGCCCTCAGTGAACAGCCCCACCTCTGACCTTACGATGGACGGAAGGTCATTGATGAGCAGCTGAAGATAGTTGGGCCTAGGATGATGAGGAGCTCCTGCAGTGATGTCCTGGGGCTGAGATGATTGACCTCCAACAACCACAATTATCTTCCTTTGTGCCAGGTATGACTTCAGCCATTGGAGAGTTTTCCCCTGTTTCCCATTGATTTCAATTTTACTAGGGCTCCTTGGTGCTACACTCAGTCGAATACTGCCTTGGTGTCAAGGACAGTCACTCTCACATTACATCTGTAATTCAAGTCTCGTGTCCATGTTTGGACCAAGGCTATATTGAGGTCTGTTGCCAGGTGGTTCCGACAGATCCCAAACTGAGCATTGGTGAGCAGGTTATTGTGAGTAAGTACCACTTGAAAGCACCACTGATGACTCCTTCCATCACTTTGCTGATGATTGGGAGTAGGCTGATAGGGTGGTATTGGTCGGGTTGGATTTGTCCTGCTTTTTGTAGACAGGACATACCTGGGCAATTTTCCACTTTGTCGGGTAGATGCCAACTGCACTGGAACAGCTTGGCTAGAGGTGTGGCTAGTTCTGGAGCGCAAGTCTTCAGCACTACAGCTGGGACGTTGTTGGGCCTGTAGCCTTTGCTGTGTCCAGTGCACTCAGCCATTTCTTGATGACATGTGGAGTGAAGCAAATTGGCTGAAGACTGCCTGAAGATGGTGGAGACCTCGGGAGGAAGCCGAGAAGCATTATCCACTCGGTACTTCAGGCTGAAGATGGTTGCAAATGCTTCAGCCCTGTCTTTTGCATTCATGTGCTGGGCTCTGTCATCATTGAGGATGGGAATGTTCATGGAGTCTCCTCCTCCCGTTAATTGCTTAATTGTCCACCACCATACATGACTGGATGTGCCAGGATTGCAGAGCTTTGATTTGATCCATTTGATCTCATCCTTGTTTTCAACTCCCTCCATGGCCTCGCCCCTCCCTATCTCTGTAATCTCCTCCAGCCCTACAATCCTCCAAGATATCTGTGGTCCTCCAATTCTGGCTTCTTGAGTATCCCCGATTTTAATCGGTCCAGTATTGGCAGCCGTGCCTTCAGCTGCCAAGGCCCTAAGCTCTGGAATTCCCTCCCTAAACCTCTCCACTTCAATCTTCCCCATTTCACTCTTTCTTTCCCTGATTTCTCTTAATTTTTCCATTTCTTTTTCTCGCTCTTCATTCATGAGTTTGCCTGTTTTCTTCCCTTGGCAGTCTGGAATCTATGGATTTAGTGCCTTGGTCCACAGTTCTTCAGCTGATTTGCCACCAGGAATAGAGATTGCCACCTAGAATAGAGATTGTGCTCTTTGTGGCCATGGAGTGGCTGAAATTCCTATTTCAGGAGATGGAGGTCTGCAAGCAGGGGTGTGGGCCAGAACAGTCGAGAGTAGGCAATTTAATTACAAAGGGTATGGTCCTTACTGTGATGAGAAATGTAACATGAAGATTAGGCTGACCTTTAAACATATTTTTTTTAAACTTGGAGCACAGAGCTCTGCCAGAATGCTGGGGCCAACATTCCAAGAAAATGGTGTTTCTCAGAATGGGGCCTGGAGCAGTATGACTGGCTTTTTACACCATTGAGAGGAGTACAATGAAATGAGGTCACCAGGGAAGCTGCAAATTTAGGAGCTAGGAAAAGGCGACAACTGTTACAGAGACACCACTGGAAACAGAACTGGGCAATGAAAATGTTTCAGTGTCACCACTGGTGGGAGGGTGCAACTACAGTGTGACACATTTACATAGGCAGTGCCATTATAAATGCGGACAATGGAATTTATATGTAAATAAGTTAAAACAAAAGTGTGACAAAAAGTGACAACAGGAAATGTTTGCAGATGTACATTTCTAATAAGATGTAAATTGAGAAAAGCAATGGTCCTAATTCTGACGTTTGGGATGCACTATTGTATACATCCCTTCAGGCTGAAAAACATCCATTAGCCACTATTGTGTTTTCTGTACTTAAACCAACCTCCTAGCCATTCCTTGTAATCCTTTAGTTTTCCTTTCACCTCTAGCTACTGTGGCCAAAACTATCCCACATTGATGGAACCTCTCATAGAACCATAGAAATTTATGGCACAGAAGGAGCCCATTCGGCCCATCGTATCTGTGCCGGCCGAAAAAGAGCTATCTAGCCTAATGCCACTTTCCAGCTCTTGGTCCGTAGCCGTGTAGGTTATGACACTTCAAGTGCATATCCAAGTACTTTTTAAATGCTATGAGGATTTCTGCCTCTACCATCCTTTCAGGCAGTGAGTTCCAGACCCCAACCGCCCTCTGGGTGAAACAAATTCTCCTTAACTCCCCTCTAATCCTTCTACCAATTACTTTAAATCTGTGCCCCCTGGTTATTGACCTCTCTGCTAAGGGAAATACATCCTACCTATCCACTCTATCTAGGCCCCTCATAATTTTATACACCTCAATTAAATTTCCCCTCAGCCTCCTCTGTCCAAAGAAAACAACCACAGCCTATCCAATCTGTCCTTATAGCTAAAATTCTCCAGTCCAGGTAACATCTTCGTAAATCCCCTCTGTACCCTCTGTGGTGCAATCACATCCTTCCTATAATGTGGTGACCAGAACTGTACGCAGTACTCCAGCTGTGGCCTAACTAGTGTTTTATATAGTTCCAGCATAATTTACCTGCTCTTCTATTCTATGCCTCGGCTAATAAAGGAAAATATCCCGTATGCCTTCTTAATTGCCTTATCAACCTGTCCTGCTACCTTCAGGGATCTGTGGACATGCACTCCAAGGACCTTCTGTTCCTCTACACTTCTCAGTATCCTGCCATTTATTGTGCATTCCCATGCCTTGTTTTCCCTCCCCAAATGCATTACCTCACACCTCTCCGGATTGAATTCCATTTGCCACTTTTCTGCCCACCTGATCAGTCCATTGATATCTTCCTGCAGTTTACAGCTTTCTTCCTCACTATCAACCACACAGCCAATTTTTGTGTCATCTGCAAACTTCTTAATCATGCCCCCTACATTGAAGTCTAAATCATTGATATATACTACGAAAAGCAAGGGACCTAGTACTGAGCCCTGCGGAACCCCACTGGAAACAGACTTCCAGTTACAAAAACACCCGTCGACCATTACCCTTTGCTTCCTTCCACTGAACCAATTTTGAATCCAACTTGCCACTTTCCCTTGGATCCCATGGGCTTTTACTATTCTGACCAATCTGCCATGTGGGACCTTGTCAAAAGCCTTGCTAAAATCCATGTAGACTCCATCAAACGCGTTACCCTCATCGACCCTCCTTGTTACCTCCTCAAAAATTCAATCAAGATAGTCAGACATGACCTTCCCTTAACAAATCCATGTTGACTATCCTTGATTAATCCATGCCTTTATAAATGACGATTAATACTGTCCCTCAGAATTTTTCCAATGATTTGCCCACCACCGAGTTTAGGCTGACTGGCCTGTAATTACTCGGTCTATCCCTTATTCTCTTTTTAAACAATGGTACAACATTAGCAGACCTCCAGTCCTCTCTTAAACAGTTAAAGGGTCTTACTGAAATCAGTCTGAATGGACTCAACTAAGTATTATGTGGATGTATGCCTAACATGCAAAACTACCCACAATTTGGGATAAGGAGCCACGTCACTCAAAAAAGTCACAGCAAGGCTGGTGTGAGAAATAGAAAATGTTGCTCTGGTGTAGTGAAGGGTACTGCTCTAAAGTTGGTTTCATGATGCATTGTTTGGCAGAGCAGAAGGAAATTTATCGTCATCTGCTTGATGCTGACACTGTGTACGTAAGGAAGAAAAGACCTCTGTTCCCCATAACCGGCATCCCAGACCATGGTAAGAATGGAACAGCACAGTACTAGCCTTTCAGAATGGCTCACTTACGCCAAATGATTGTGCAATTTTTAAAACTTATTCATTCACGGGATGTGGGCATCCCTGGCGAGGCCAGCATTTATTGCCCATCCTTAATTACCCTCGAGAAGGTGCTGGTGAGCTGCCTTCTTGAACCGCTTGATGATGAAGGATCAGCGATATACTTCCAAATCAGGATGGTGTGTGACTTGGAGGGGAACTTGGAGGTGGTGGTGTTCCCATGTGCCTGCTACCCTTGTCCTTCTAGGTGATAGAGGTCATGCGTTTTGGAGGTGCTGCCGAAGAAGCCTTGGTGAGTTGCTGCAGTGCATCCTGTAGATGTTACACACTGCAGCCACGGTACACCAGTGGTGGAGGGAGTGAATGTTTAAGGTGGTGGATGGGGTGCCAATCAAGCGAGCTGCTTTGTCCTGGATGGTGTCGAGCTTCTTGAGCATTGTTGGAGCTGCACTCATCCAGGCAAGTGGAGAGCATTCCAAACACACTCCTGACTTGTGCCTTGCAGATGGTGGAAAGGCTTTGGAGAGTCAGGAGGTGAGACACTCGCTGCAGAATACCCAGCATCTGACCTGCTCTTGTAGCCATTGTGGCTGGTCCAGTTAGATTTCTGGTCAATGGTGACCCCCAGGATGTTGATGGTGGGGGATTCGACGATGGTAATGCCGTTGAATGTCAAGGAATGGTGGTTAGACTCTCTCGTGATGGAGTTTGTCATTGCCTGGCACTTGTGCGATGCAAATGTTACTTGCCACTTATCAGCCCAAGCCTGAATGTCGTCCAGGCCTTGTTGCATGCGGGCATGGACTGCTTCATTATCTGAGCAGTTGCGAATGGAACTGAACATCCCACTTCTGACCTTATGATGGAGGGAAGGTCATTGAAGAAGCAACTGCAAATGGCTGGGCCTTGGACACAGCCCTGAGGAACTCCTGTAGCAATGTCCTGGGGCTGAGATGATTGCCCTCCAACAACCAGAACCATTTTCCTTTGTGTGAGGTATGACTTCAGCCAGTACAGAGTTTTCCCCCTGAACACAATTGACTTCAATTTTGCTGGGGCTCCTTAGTGTCACACTCGATCAAATGCTGCCTTGATGACAAGGGCAGTCACTCTCACCTCACCTCTGGAATTCAGCGGCTTGTTCTGGAGCACAAGTCTTCAACACGACAGCCGGGATTTTGTTGGGGCCCATAGCCTTTGCTGTATCCAGTGTGCTCAGCTGTTTCTTGATAGCACGTGGAGTGAATAAAATTGTCTAAAGACTGTCATCTGTGATAGTGGGGACCTCAGGAGGAGGCCAAGATGGATCGCCCACTCGTCACTTCTGCCTGAAGAAGGTTGCGAATGCTTCAGCCTTGTCTTTTGCACTCAAGTGCTGGGCTCCGCCATCACAGAGGATGGGGATGTTCATGGAACCTCCTCCTCCCATTATTTGTTTAATGGTCCACCACCATTTATGACTGGATGTGGCAGGACTGCAGAACTTTAATCTGATCCATTGGTTGTGGGATCGCTTAGCTCTGTCTGTAGCATGCTGCTGCCGCTGTTTAGCATGCATGTAGCCATCTGTTGTAGCTTCACCAGGTTGGCACCTCATTTTCAGGTACGCCTGGTGCTGCTCCTGGCATGATCTTTGACACTCCTCATTGAATCAGGGTTGGTTGCCTGGTTTGATGGTAATCATAGAGTGAGGGATATACCGGGCCATGAGGTTACAGATTGTGGTGGAATACACAATCTGCTGCTGATGATGGTCCACAGGGCCTCATGGATGCCCAGGTTTGAGCTGCTAGATCTTTTCTGAGTCTATCTCATTTAGCACGGTGGTAGTGCCACACAACACGATGGAGGATGTCCTCAGTGTGAAGACGGGACTTCATCTCCACAATGACTGTGCGGTGGTCATGGCAACCAATGCTGTCATGGACAGATGCATCTGCGACAGATAGATTGGTGAGGACGAGGCCAAGTAGCTTTATCTCTCGTGTTGGTTCTCTCACTACCTGTCACATGCCCAGTCTGGCAGCTATGTCCTTCAGGACTCGGCCAGCTCGGTCGGCA
The DNA here is from genome assembly GCA_030390025.1 of Squalus acanthias. Lineage (NCBI taxonomy): Eukaryota > Metazoa > Chordata > Chondrichthyes > Squaliformes > Squalidae > Squalus > Squalus acanthias. The sequence continues at coordinate 161,206 of JASTWF010000675.1, forward strand.
GTGATGCTACAGAGTCACTCTTGGTGATGGACATTGAAGTCCCCCAACCAGAGTACATTCTGTGCCCTTGCTACTCTCAGTGCTTCTTCTAAGTGGTGTTCAACATGAAGCAGTACTGATTCATCAGCTGAGGGAGTTCGGAAGGTGATAATCAGCAGGTGGTTTCCTTGACCATGTTTGACCTGATGCCATGAGACTTTATGGGGTCTGGAGTCAATGTTGAGGACTCCCAGGGCCACTCCCTCTTGACAGTATACCACTGTGCTGCCACTTCTGGTAGGTCTGTCCTATTGGTGGGACAGGATATACTCAGAAATGCTGATGGAGGAGTCTGAGACATTGGCGAATAGGTATGTTTCTGTGAGTATGGCTATATTAGGCTGTTGCTTGACTAGTCTGTGGGACATCTCTCCCAATTTTGGCACAAGTACCCAGATGTTATTGAGGAGGGCTTTGCAGGGTCGACTCGGCTGGGGTAAGGACAGAGTGGGTAAGGACAGCGGATTTCCTTCCCTAAAGGACATTAGTGAACCAGTTGGGGTTTTATCAAGGAACGGCAATATATTTCCAAGTCAGGATGGTGTGTGACTTGGAGGAGAACTTGCAGGTGGTGGTGTTCCCATGTGCCTGCTGCCCTTGTCCTTCTAGGTGGTAGAGGTCGTGAGTTTGGAAGGTGCTGCCGAAGAAGCATTGGCGAGTTGCTGCAGTGCATCTTGTAAACCATTTGCCTGTGGAAATTCGTGAAGCATACGGATGCAATCAAAAATATCCAATGGTTACTAACATTAGTGTACATCTAAAAACCCAAACCACTAACCCCCTTGGGCTATCTCTATAATTATGTGTGTTAACTTAAAACAAGTGCAATAAAAAAAGAGATGGTGAAAATATTACTGAGGTATTATAGAGGAATATTGGAATGTACAGGACAAAAGAGGCATCATAGTCCACCAAGCAACCAAAATGTTCAAAAAATACCATACACAGCTCTGCCTGACATGCTACTCAATTGCTTTGACTGCCAGATACCTAACCAGTTCCTCTTCAATTTGCTAATACTATCCACTGACAGCCTGAGCACTCTGTTCAATATATTCACTTCTGTGCAAAGCAGCTAAATCTATTGTCTGTTCATTTTCTCTCTAATAAAGCTTCCCCTTGAAGATTATACATATTCCTTAGGATCTTAACTAACTCAATGATCTTTCAGAAAATCATGGAATTGTAGAATCTTACAGCACAGAAGGGGGCCATTCAGTCCATTGTGCCTATGCCGGTTCTTTGAAAGAGCTGTCCAATTTAGTCCCATACCCGAGCTTTTTCCCCATAACCCTACGAATTAGTTCTTTTCAAATACAATTGCCTTTTGAAAGTTCCTGTGGAGTTTTTTTTTATTTGCTCATGGGGTGTGGGCATCGCTGGCAAGGCCAGCATTTATTGCCCATCCCTAGTTGCCCTTGAGAAGGTGGTGGTGAGCCGCCTTCTTGAACCGCTGCAGTCCGTGTGGTGAAGGTACTCCCACAATGCTGTTAGGGAGGGAGTTCCAGGATTTTGACCCAGCAACATACTTCCAAGTGAGGACGGTGTGTGACTTGGAGGGGAACATCAAGGTGGTGGTGTTCCCATGTGCCTGCTGCCCTTGTCCTTCTAGGTAGTAGAGGTCGCGGGTTTGGGAATTGATGCCGAAGAAGCCTTGGCGAGTTGTTGCAGTGCATTTTGTAGATGGTACACACTGAAGCCACGGTACACCGGTGGTGGAGGAAGTAAATGTTTAAGGTGGTGAATGGGGTGCCAATTAAGCGGGCTGCTTTGTCCTGGATGGTGTTGAGCTTCTTGAGTGTTGTTGGAGATGCAATCATCCAGGCAAGTGGAGAGTATTCCATCACACTCCTGGCTTGTGCCTTGTAGATGGTGGAAAGGCTTTCAGGAGTCAGGAGGTGAGACACTCGCCGCAGAATACCTAGCCTCTGACCTGCTCTTGTTGCCACAGTATTTATGTTGCTGGTCGAGTTAAGTTTCTGGTCAATGGTGACCCCCGGGATATTGATGGTCATGGATTTGGCGATGGTAATGTCATTGAATGTCAAGGGGCGATGGTTAGAGGCTCGCTTGTTGGAGATAGTCATTGCCTGGCACTTCTGTGGCGCGAATGTTACCTGTCACTTATCAGCCCAAGCCTAAATGTCGTCCAGGCCTTGCTGCATGCAGGCATGGACTGCTTCATTATCTGAGGAGTTGCGAATGGCACTGAGCACTGTGTAGTCATCAGCGAATATCCCCACTTCTGACCTTATGATGGAGGGAAGGTCATTGATGAAGCAGCTAAAGATGGTTGGGCCTAGGACACTGCCCTGAGGAACTCCTGCAGCAATGTCCTGGGGCTGTGATGATTGACCTCCAACCACCACAACCATCTTCCTTTGTGCTAGGTATGACTCCAGCCAGTGGAGAGTTTTCACCCCCGATTCCCATTGACTTAAGTTTTACTAGGGCTCCTTGATGCCACACTCAGTCAAATGCTGCCTTGATATCAAGGGCAGTCACTCTCAGCTCACCTCTGGAATTCAGCTCCTTTGTCCATGTTTGGACCAAGGCTGTAATGAGGTCTGGAGCCGAGTGGTCCTGGCGGAACCCAAACTGGGCATCAGTGAGCAGGTTATTGGTGAGTAAGTGCTGCTTGATAGCACTGTCGATGACACCTTCCATCACTTTGCTGATGATTGAAAGTAGACTGATGGGGCGGTAATTGGCCGGATTGGATTTGTCCTGCTTTTTGTGGATAGGACATAACTGGGATAGTTTTCCACATTGTCGGATCGATGCCAATGTTATAGCTGTACTGGAACAGCTTGGCTAGAGGCACGGCTAGTTCTGGAACACAAGTCTTCAGCATGACAGCCAGGATGTTGTCGGGGCCCACAGCCTTTGCTGTATCCAGTGCACTCAGCCGTTTCTTGATATCACGTGGAGTGAATCGAATTGGCTGAAGACTGGCTTCTGTGGTGGTGGGACCTCAGGAGGAGGCCGATATGCATCATCCACTTGGCACTTCTGGCTGAAGATGATTGAAAATGCTTCAGCTTTGTCTTTTGCACTCACGTGCTGGGCTCCACCATCATTGAGGATGGGGATATTCATGAAGCCTCCTTCTCCCGTTAGTTGTTTAATGGTCCACCACCATTCACGACTGGATGTGGCAGGACTGCAGAGCTTTGATCTGATCCATTGATTGTGGGATCGCTTAGCTCTGTCTATAGCATGCTGCTTCTGCTTTTTAGCATGCATGTAGTCCTGTGTTGCAGCTTCCCCAGGTTAGCACCACATTTTTAGGTACGCCTGGTGCTGCTCCTGGCATGCTCTTCTACACTCCTTACTGAACCAGGGTTGGTCCCCTGGCTTGATGGTAATGGTAGAGTAGGTAGTGCTTTCTAGATCATAACAGCCCTCTGGTCACTGATCCACTTGCCAAAGGAAACAGTTTCTCTGTACTAGCTCTATCAAAACCCCATATAATTTTGAATATCTCTATTAGGTTTCCCCTTAACCTTCCCTGCTCTAAGGAGAACAATTCCAGCTTCTCCAGCCTCTCTACATAACTGAAGTCCCTCAACACTGGTATCATCCTGGTAAACCTCCTCTGTACCCTCTCTAAGGTCTTGACATCCTTCCTAAAGTATAGTGCCCAGAATTGTTCATAATACTCCAGCTGAGGCCTAACCAGTGATTTGTAAAGGTTTAGCATGACTTTCTTGTTTTCATATTCAATGCCCCTATTTACAAAGCCCAGTATACCATACGCCTTCTTAACTGCCTTATCAACTTGCCCTGCCACCTTCAAGGATTTGTGAATATGCACCACCAGGTCCCTCTGCTCTTGCACCCTGTTCAAAAGAGTACCATTTAGATCATACTCCCTCTTCATGTTGTTTCTCCCAAAGTGCATCACTTCACACTTATCCACATTAAATTGCATCTGCCATGTGTCTGCCCATTTCACCAGTCTGTCTAGATCCTCCTGAATCTGCTACTATCCTGCTCACTATTTACTACGTTACCAAGTTTTGTATCATCTGCAAGTTTTGAAATTGTACTTCCTGTACTCAAGTCCAGGTCATTTATATATACACAAGAAAAGCAATGGTCCTAATACCAACCCCTGGGGGACCCCACTGCATACTTCTCTTTAGTCAGAAAAACATCTGTTCACCACTACTCTCTGCCTCCTATCCCTTAGCTAATTACATACCCAAGTTACCACTATCCCTTTAATCCCATGTGCTTCTATGTTCCGAATAAGTCTATTGCGAGGTACTTTATCAAATGCCTTTTGAAAGTCCATATAGACAACATCTACCGCACTACCTTCATCAACCCTCTCTGGTATTTCATCAAAGAACTCAATCAGGTTAGTCAGACACGATTTGCCTTTAACAAATCCGTGCTGGCTGTCCCTTATTAACCCATGTTTCTCCAAGTCTCTAGTAGTTTTCCCACCACTGACGTTAGCCCGATTGGCCTGTAGTTACCAGGTTTATCCTTCTCCCCTTTTTTAAACAGGGGTAACATTTGCCATCCTCCAATCCTCTAGCATAACTCCCATATCCAAAGAGGATTGAAAGATTTTGGCTGGAGATTCTGCTATCTCCACCCGAGCTTCCTTCACCAACCTATGATGCATCCCAGTTGGACCGGGTGAATTGTTAACTTTGAGTGATGTCAACTTATTTAGCACCTCCTTTCTTTCTATTTTTATCCTATCCAATATCTCTACAACCCCTCCTCAACTGCAACATTAACTTCATCCTCTTCTTTTGCAAAGACAGATGCAAAGTATTCATTCAGCACCTCAGTCATGCCCTCTGTTTCCACAAGAAGATTTCCTGTTTTTGTCCATAATTGGCCCCACCATTCCTTTTAACTATCATTTTGTTTTTTATATGTTTATAAGAGATTTTTGGGTTCCCTTTTATGTTACCCGCTAATCTTTTCTCATACTCTCTCTTTGCCCTTCTTGTATCCTTTTTCAATTTCCCTCTGCACTCTCCGTATTCTGCCTGGTTTTCTACTATATTCTGAATCTGAAATTTGTCATTGAGCTACTTTTTCTCTGTTTTATTTTAACCTCTATTTCCTTTGTCATCCAGGAAGCTCTAGCTTTGGATGCCCCATCTTTCCTCCTTATAGGAATATGCTTGGTTTGTACCCGAAGTATCTCCGCCTTGAAGGCCTGCCATTGCTCATTTACTGGTATCCTGGCCAATCTTTGTTTCCAGTACACTTGAGCTTTTCTCTCTATGGTTATATATTCCTAGTTTCCGTAGACCTGCACCTCAGGTAGCTATTTCAAAATTCTACTTGATATTTCAACAATCTTGCCTGATAAAATGACATGCTTCCATTCATGTAAGATCAACTGCTTCTTAACAGCCTAAGTCTGGGTAACATGCAACAGTATAAAAAGGAAATTTCATCAATAATCAAAAAAGTGACAATATTAATATTAATAAAATAAAAAGAAAGACTCGCATTCATATAGCACCAATGAAGCACTTTTGAAGTATTGTAATGTAGGAAGTGCGGCAGCCAATTTGTACACAGCATGGTCCACAAACAGCAATGTGTTAATGACCAGATAATCTGCTTTCAGTGCTGTTGGTTGAGGGATAAATATTGTCCAGAACACCAGGGCGATTTTCCTTGCCCCTCTTTGAAATTGTGCCATGGTATCTTTTACGTCCACCTGAGAGAGCAGACACGGCCTCGTTCAACATCTCTTCTGAAAGCCAGCACCTGTGACAGTTCAGCACTCCCTCAGCACTGCACTGGAAAGTCAGCCTAGATTTTTTGGTCAAGTCTCTGGAGAGGGACTTGAACCCACAACCTGCTGACTCATAGGCGAGAGCACTGAGCCATGGCAAACACTTGACACCAGCTAACACATTAAAAGATTATGATAAAATATTCACATGCACACACATTGCCTGCTCTTGGAGATTGCTGTTTCACAGCTTATATTATTTACAATATGTATGTTTAAATTAGGACACCTATAATAAGATTGGCATCAGATGCCAAGCAAACAGTAAATATATACCCAAGTCAGATATTCCTGTATTTCCGTACTTCTCCTGATATCCAGGACCATAAGAATCTATCAAAGCATGGAATGAGAAAAGGAAGTTTGCCTTAAAGGACATTCATTCCACAAACCAGGTACAACCTGTTCGTTCTGGGGCTGGAACCCAGTGTTCTTCAAAAATGTTCCTGCCGCCAGAGATAGCAAATGCAAAACTTGACAATAACTTGAGTATTGTGGCCAATTCTGAGCACCACACTTTAGGAATGATGTTAAGGCATTAGAGAGGGTGCAAAGGAGATTTACTAGAATGGTATCAGGGATGCGGGACTTCAGTGATGTAGAGAGACTAGAGAAGCTGGAGTTGTTCTCATTAGAGCAGAGAAGGTTAAGGGGTGATTTAATAGAGGTGTTCAAAATCATGAAGGGTTTTGATAGAGTAAATAAGGAGAAACTGTTTCCAGTGGCAGAAGGGTCATAAGAACATAAGAAATAGGAGTAGGCCATTTGGCCCTTTGAGCCTGCTCTGCCATTCAATAAGATCATGGCTGATCTTCTACCTCATCTCCACTTTCTTGCACTATCCCCATATCCCTTGGTTCCATTAATATTCAAAAATCTATCGATCTCTGTCTTGAATATACTCAATGACTGAGCCTCCACAACCCTCTGGGGTAAAGAATTCCAAAGATTCACCACCCTCTGAGTGAAGAAATTTCTGCTCATCTCAGTCCTAAATGGCTGACCCCTTATTCTGAGACTGTAACCCCTGGTTCTAGACTCCCCAGCCAGGGGAAACGTCCTCCCTGTAAGAATTTTGTATGTTTCAGTGAGATCACCTCTCATTCTTCTAAACTCTATCGCCTATAGGCCTAGTCTACTCAATCTCTTCTCATAGGACAATCCCCCCATCCCAGGAATCAGTCTGGTGAACTTTTGTTGCACTCCCTCTATGGCAAGTATATCCTTCCTTAGGTAAGGAGACCAAAACTGTACACAATACTTCAGGTGTGGTCTCACCAGTGCCCTATATAATTGCAGTAAGACGTCTTTACTCTTATACTCAAATCCTCTTGTAATAAAGGCCAATATACCATTTGCTTTCCTAATTGCTTGCTGTGCCTGCATGTTAACTTTCAGTGTTTGTGTACAGGTCCCTCTGAACACCAATATTTCCCAATCTCTCACCATTTAAAAAATATTCTGCTTATCTATTTTTCCTACCAAACTGGATAACTTCACATTTCTCCACATTATATTCCATTTGCCATGTTCTTGCCCACTCACTTAGCCTGTCTATATCCCCTTGAAGCCTCCTTGCATCCTCCTCACAACTTACATTCCCAGCAAGCTTTTGGGTCGGTAACCAGACGACACAGATTTAAGATGATTGGCAAAAAAAACAGAGTTGACATGAGGGAAAAAAATGTACGCAGCGAGTTGTTGTAATCTGGAATGCATTGCCTGAAAAGGTGGTGGAAGCAGATTCAATAATAACATTCAGAAGGGAATTAGATAAATCCTTAAAGTGGAAAATTTTGCAGGGCTACGGGGAAAGAGCAGGGGAGTGGGACTAATTGGTTAGCTCTACCAAAGAGCCGGCACAGGCACGATGGGCCGAATGACCTCCTTTTATGCTGTATCATTCTATAATTCTATGATTTTATGAAGAGTTATACACCTCAAATGTGAATAACCTATCATTTCTCTTTACAGATGGCATTGTGTATTTCTAGCATTTTCTGTTTTTATTACAGGATTCCAACATGTGCAGTTTTCTTTTTCTTTCAGCTGACATTTATATGCATGACCTCCAGTTTTACACTCACCAGTCAATTAACCAGATTACCATCATGTTTCATAGAGCATTTAGTTATCTTGTCTATATCTATACAATTATGCATAGTCAGAGAAATAAAATATTTAATGAATATCCTGGCTACAACTTGCTTCAATCATTAATCACTTCTTTACATTATGTGCAGCACAACGCAAAGTTATCCTAAGGTTTACTGTCACAAGTGGGGATCTGAATTTGACTGATCAACGAATAAGAGAGAAAGTTTTTCAAACTATTCAAAATCATCAAGTTCAACTTCTTAGCAGTCTTCTTGTTCGTGAAAGGTATGTTGTGGAAAATAACCATCAAATGTGTACATTCTGTGTTATTAACTGACCCTTCCACAACTGAATGGTTGAGTGCTTTGTGAAAAAATATTTGACCTCACCTTATTTTGTGAATGGTTTTCTGCCTAAACTCAATGCTAAATACTGGGAACAACTGAGATCAACCACAACCTTCAAGCAGAATACTTTCATTATAAAGACACCATATTGATTTAGTAAAGGGTAATTATTAAGATGAAGAAAGTGCCTTTTTGGCTTTACATATAATTTGACAGCAATTATCATAGAAAAATAGAAATAGCACAGAAAAATTCCATTAAACCTATTGGGGTAAAAATTCAGTTGGTTGCGCCTCCCGTTAGCGCCTTAAGAGGGCGCTAATGGGGTGCAAAGCCGCTAGCGCCCGGGCGCAGCGATGTTTGCACCGCTCGGGAACTTAACTAGACATTGTGCAGCGGCGCTAAACCTTACCGCTGCGACCACCTGCGCGCGCAGATTGTGACGTCATTCCATGGTGCAACGCCCTTGTGGCGCCCCGGAGCGGAAATTGAGTGGCGCCCCCTGCCTTACCGCCTGGCGCATCCAACGACCGGAAGACTGGAATGCTATCAATCGCTGTGGGGCTGGGGGGGGCACTATTTAAAGGGGGCCTCTTCCTGTCTTTTTCTGTGGTTGACATTTTTGCACCACTCGTTCTGAGAGAGAGAGAGAGATTCGGAGAGAGAGAAAGAGAGACTTCTGCATTGAGTCAACGCTTTGTGAGGTAGTTTTGCCTACTGATCCTAACTTCGCTGGTACTTTGGTTGCTGTCCTTCATTACTTTGCTTGCAAAGAGACTATGGGGGCTGCACTGATTGGGGGCATCATCCTGCTCCAGCTGAATCGGAGGACACAGAGATGCAGAGAGAGAGTGGCAATGATGGCCAGATGGAGGAGGGCCAACAGGCGTATGTACAGGAGAGCTTACCCTCCCAGGGTATATCGTGAACAGCTCTCCTACATTCATATGTCTGAGGAGCTGTGTTTGCGAAGGCTGCGATTCAGCAAGGAGGTGGTCACTGAGCTCTGCCACCTGCTGCAGCCAGATCTGCAGCCTCAACTGAGGTCCAGGACGTCTCTGTCGGTGGCAGTGAAGGTCACAGTGGCTCTCAACTTCTATGCTACTGGCTCATTTCAAGCTGCTGCTGGGGACCTCGCCAATATCTCCCAGTTCGCGGTGCATTGCTGCATCCGGCAGGTCACAAATGCCCTCTTTAAAAGGAGACGAGAGTTCATCTCTTTCCCCATGACCCCAGACAAGCAGCGTGACCGCGCTCTGGGCTTTGTGTGGATAGCGGGCTTCCCCATGGTGCAGGGCGCCATTGACTGCACGCATGTGGCTTTGCGTGCTCCACATGAGAATGCCGAGGAATTCCGGAACAGAAAGGGGTTCCATTCCTTGAATGTTCAGTTTGTCTGTGACCACAGACAGCTGATACTCGCTGTCAATGCCCACTATCCTGGCAGCTGCCACGATGCTTTCATCCTGCGCCAGACTACTGTGGCAGAACTTTTCGAGGCACCGCATCAGCCAGTTGGTTGGCTTCTCGGGGACAAGGGGTATCCATTGAGCACCTGGCTGATGACACCGCTCCGTACGCCCAACACCCCTGCTGAGCTGCGGTACAACGAGAGCCATCAAGCTACCAGGAACATCATTGAGCGCACAATCGGCGTGCTGAAGCAACGGTTCCGCTGTCTCGACCATTCTGGAGGAGCCCTGCAGTACTCGCCTGAGCGAGTATCCAACTTCGTAGTTGTGTGCTGCATGTTGCATAACATGGCAATCGTCAGGACCCAGCCAATGCCACCAGGCCTTGGAGCACCACCAGAGGAGGAGGAGGAAGAGGAGGAAGAGGACGAGGAGGATGATCATCAGCAGCACCAAGGCGGGAGGGCGGCCCACAATGGTGAAACTGCAAGGGCCGTCCGTCAACGGCTGATAGCAAACCGCTTCTAGGGCCCCTGCTGTGGAAATGGCTTCTGCCATTGCTAACAACATCAATGAACCCAGCACGCAACCCCTAAGCCGGCCAAGGCACCAATGATTCCAAACACCAAACATGTATATTTTGAATACAAAAACTTATTTATTTTACAAACTCTGTGTGTGTCATTTCCTCATGACAAACTCATAGAAATAAACACAAAAAAACAGTCATTAACATAACTGGTTCTCACAACCTGGAGATAATGTCCAAAATACTAGACAAAAGTTGGACCACGAACCTCGGCCTTTAATAAAAAAATGACCAGCATTTTGTCACACCTCCTACTTTTTGCCCTTTGAGGGTGATCTCCTTCCCTTGCGCACTTCCCCCCTTCTAACCCTACTGCTCCTCCGTAATGGGACCTCAGTGGCTGCAGCAAGGCTGGTGAAAGGCTGCTGATCGTCAGACCCTGACACTGCAGATGCCCCTGAAGGACGGCCTCGACCAGTTCTGGGCCTGGAGGGCCCGGCTGCAGACTGCACCAACTCTGCATGGGCGGCAGCAGTCTGTCCTACAGGCGGTGGCAAGTGCAGTGGAGAAGTGACAGTGTTGGCAGCAGGAATGCTGTCATCGTGAGAGAGGACAGCAACCCCCTGCTCGACCGACACACTGGCACTCCCACGGGGCAGCACTTCAGCATCCGGAGCAATCTGCTGGAGCACAGATTGCTGGCCTGCTGCGGCGCGGTGAGAGCCTCGGGGACATGTGAACGAACCATCGAGGTTGGCAGCAGTCAGTGCTCGCGTGGCCTCAATCTGAGTCTGCATGAGAGCAGTCAGAGATGGGATCACGGCAGTCAGTGATTGAATTGCAGCACTAAGCATTAGTGTGGCATCCGCCTGTGCTACAGCGAAGTGCTCCACACTCCTTGCCAGTGACTCAATGCATTCGGGCACCCTTCCCACTGCACCCATGAGCTCAGTGTGCATGCCCACCGCCTGGGTGTTCATTTCTGCGATCAGCCGCTCCTCCTCTGCGTCCATTGCAGTAGGAGTCTCTGGCCTACTCTCCCTCTGGGGAGAAGGCCCCCGTTCTTCCCTACCCCCATGGCGTTGCTGCAGCCCGCTGGGTCCTGGAGCTTCACCCTCATCAGACCCTTCCCCCCTGCTCCCCTCCAGGGAAGGCGTGTTCCCAGTGTGGGCATGGGCTTCCTCGGGAGAGGGTGACACTGATGCTCCGGCTTCCTCTTCCTCCTCGGCTGCAGCTTCACTCCCACTGGCAGCTTCAGGGCCCGTCTCCTCAGCTGGTGAATCGCCATCTGAAAGCAGGGAGGTACAAGAGTGGCTTTAGCGTGAGGACAGGGTGGCAGTAAGGGAGGAATAAGTGCAGCGAGTTAGCAAGTTGGATTGAAAGTGTCAAAGGCTGGTGTTGTGAGGGACAAGTGGAAGGACAGAGGACAAAATGGTGATGACCTTACCATTGCTGTCCAGAACGGGGTCGGCGTCTCCAGTGGCGACGGGACCGATCACCCGGCTTGCCACAATCCTGTGGACGCGCTCCTCAAGATCGCTGAGGGGTTGCAGCTGAGGCCGCCCTCCACCTGTCCGTTGCTGCTGTCTCCTATTATGCGCCAGCTTGGCCTGCAAGAAAAAGGACAGCATCTGAGTAAATATACAGCCATGGTCTTGCCTGATGTGCCTCCCATAGGTGAATAGCCCTTACTGTATGCAAAGTGTGGAATGTGTGTGTGTGTTTCATGAAAGGGCCATAGGTGTTGGATGAGTGTTGTGCATTGGGGTTTTAAGACCCTCTGGCCATAGAGTGAGGTTGAGATGGAGGGATGGAGAGGTATTGAGTAAAAGCCACTCACCCTGACGACCCGAGTGAGGTCGTTGAACTTTTTGCGGCATTGAACATGGGTCCTGGGCACCATGCTCCTGGAGGAGACGCTCTGAGCCACCTCTCTCCACACTCTTCTGTACTCGCGTGGCAAAGGCCTCCTGCCACTCTCAGGGAAGAGTATACATCTTCTGCGCGCCACCGCGCCAACTAGAGCATCCAAGGCCCGCTCGGTGAAGCGCTGAGCTCGTTCTCTCACCCTCTCCATCCTTGGCAGCAAAATGGATTCACAGGTCTCTCCAGGCCGAGATTCAAGGCTGCAATGAGCAGGGTGTGGCTGGGGAGCAAGTTGGCCCCCCCGCTTTAAGAACTGGCCGGCGCCAGTGTGTCTGTGTTCCCTCGCTAACTGGCAGCACCTGCGCTGCGCTCGCGCGCTGAGTTAGCGCCTCACTGCTCGGCCTTTGCGCCTTAAGACAGGTGTGCAGCGCCTGATTTAGCGCTCCACTCACCTCCCGGGGCGGTAAAAGTGAAGTTTCCAGTCAGTGGCGATAATTAGCGCCAGGCGCTAATATTTGCGTCCAGACGATATTTGCGCCCCAAACGGGGCGCGACCTAATTTTTCCCCCATAGTGTTTGAGCTGGTGATTATCAGCCCAATATTGTACTAGAAGCTCGTGCCTCCCAAATGCAGGCACACTTTGTCCCAACAATACACTTGAGATGATACTTCACGAGACACAATCTGTTTGAATCATTTCATTTACCAGACCCTGCCTCTCTGAAGAAGGTTATTAAAATAATGGGCCGTATATTCCGATGCCTACGGGTGTGTACGCGCTGTGTACACACCTGTAGGGACATCGGAAATGCCGGTTTCAGGCATGCGAAGTGCATGCGCTGAAAACCGGTATTTCCGATCTGTCAAGAATGCTCTTGACAGATTGGACGCCTGCCCTGGAGGAGGGCCTCCGCAGGCAGATAGTTCCACTTTCTGCAGAACCTCTGCCCTCAGAAAACCCTTAGAATTCTTATGCCTGGTAAAAGCAGGCGTAAGGCCTGCTTTTACCAGCATAAGAGTTGAAAAAAGTTTAAAAATATATTTTTTTCACTCATTTATAGAAACATAGAAACATCGAAAAATAGGAGCAGGAGTCGGCCATTCGAACCTGCTCCGCCATTCAATATGATCATGGCTGATCCTCTATCTCAATCCCATATTCCCACTCTCTCCCCATACCCCTTGATGCCTTTTGTGTCTAGAAATCTATCCATCTCCATCTTAAATATATTCAGTGACTTGACCTCCACAGCCTTCTGTGGTAGAGAATTCCATAGGTTCACCACCCTGAGTGAAGAAATTTCACTGAAATTTATCATTTAGAAATACTTTTAAAAAAGGTAAGTTTATTTTTAGCCCCGTAAAAAACTTGAATTATATTTTTCAAAAAATTAAATTATTGTTTAAAATATAATTTATTGTCATTTCGACTAATTTTAAAAATGTGATTTAAAAAAAAATTCTTTACTGTTTTACAGTGTTTTTGGGGTGATCTCCATTCATATATTTGACAGGTCTATCTGTCAAGTGTATGAAGGGAGATTCCCTTCTCCTATTGGCTCCCCATGGTCCACGTGATCCCAGGGACGCTTGCGAACTGCATGCGCCTCTGGGATACGTGGGCCCTGCGCATTTCGAGTTTGGAGAGGCCCAGGAGCGGAAGTATATGCGCCTCAGGAGCCCTGTAGAATTCGCAATTATCGCGATTTCATTTTTAATAAGGAGAAAACACAAGTTTCGTTCAAAACAGTTTTTATTTCAACGGAATGCTGTCAGGTTTAAATTGGACACAAGCAGCCTGTAAAATGGCCGCCGCACCGCGTGACAGAACATTCGAGACTTTTCGGCAGGCAGACAAGATGGCGTTCCAATAAACATTTTTGCAGGATCGATAACGATTCAGCACAGTGAAGACAATACACAGGACATTATGGGTTTACAGTATAAACATCGATACTGGGATCGGTCTCCCAGGTACAAAGGAAAGCCATCAAGGGCCCATCCAAAGGACATTAATATGTAAACTCCCAACGGCTCTACGATGAGAGAGCCGTTAGCAGGTAGTTATACAGGACACTTGGAAGCCCCAAACCCCTCCAGGGGGAACACCGACCGATTTAACAATGGGAGAAATATTAGCAGGTACTCAAACATTCAGGAGTAGCCCCGAAACCCATTAAAGACAGAGATCACCCATACAGGATTTTTGGGCGCCAAACCTTAAACAAAAGAATGGACATTATAGTTGGGCGGGAAACGGAAGAACTGTGCACTATAATTGCAGGCCCAAACCGTCCATTCGCTCTCTTGACTCTTGATTCTTGCCCTTGCCTCGTGTTCGTGACTCTTGCCGCTTGCTGCTGTTATCATCGTGGCTGCTCCTGTGTGAAAGACTGTTGCAAAGACCTATGTTGGTAGCTGGCAGCGGAACCGAAGGCCCGGGATGAGATGAGATGAGATGAGATGAGAGGAGAAGAGAAGAAGACCTTATCCATCGCCACGGTCAGTAAATCCCGACCGCGCCTGTAGGTCGATCAGCCAAGTCTTCTTGACAACGAAGTTTCTTCTTTAACAAGACATATTGCATCGACGATAACTGGACTGTGCAAACACATCGTATCAATGATATTGACAACGGTGCTCCACCATACCCTGTATCCAACCAACAGAGGTCTTCACTACAGCGGACGGTCCAGCCGACTGACCGAGCAGCAGAAGCAGTAAACAAGTGGGACCAGGAGATCTCCTGACCAACACGTGGGTGCTGCGGTGAAAAACATCCGATCAGCTATTCGGGATTTTCTCCGAGTTATTACGAGTGGTGAGCATGAGTCTCGGGATCCTGCGAAGCTAGTTTTAGGATAGTTATTGATAGGGGAGGGTTTAAATTAAGGATATTTGTAATGTGTGCCCTATTTACGTTGTGCTGGTCGTTCCTCGTTTCCCTAAGAGTGATTATAACTGTTTGTAAGATTGTACTGTCATTAATCTGTGCATATGACATGTATTTCATAATTTTCAGTATCATGCAATAAAGATTTTCCATTTCGTACCGTTCAAACCAAGTCTACATGAGTTTTATCTCCATTACTGCTCTCGCATCTAAGTCCAGTGTCTAGAACCGTAAGGGAGAGTGATTCGAACCACTCACAGGGGTGTCTAGTGTTCCCAGACTGGCTGGAGACCAGGCCTAGACCCGCACTGACATACAGGCTGCACAGAGCCGCGTGAACCTCACAGGCTACGAGACACGCAGGGTCAGGAGAGGATCCCTTACAGCCCTCAGGTAAGTTCGTAGATTTTTCCAGATCGGAGGCCTCCGCACGCAGGAAGCCTCCAATCGGAAAATACGGGCCATTGTTTGCTATCCATTTTTGTATAAGCTATAGAAGCAGGGCCACTAGATACTAAATTAATACTATAAGGGTATATATTTCAGTTAATATTCATAATAGAAATTTCATCTGTTCTTAAGTATAAACATCACTTTTTGTAAGCTACACTCAGTCTACTATATTGTACTAACGCTGTGATATTGAATCTTTTCAGCAGTTAATTGTAAACAGAAGGAACATTGGACAAGGAGAGAATTTCAGCTAAGAGAAATCTCTAATGTAAACAATAATGCACTTTACGTCTCAACCTGAATAACAGTGTGTGATCTTCATTATTCTTAAAGTGGAACAAGAATGCCTCATTGTTGTACAGTTTAATTTAATATTAACTTTATGTTGGACTCCTTTCCCATGACCTATACGACCTATACTCTAATTGTATAATCGTTAATTTATCAATATGAATGGAAATTTTATTATACTAGGTAGATTGATGTTTCCACTAGTTGGGTGCATAAAACTGCTTAAAACTGGCACACTTTTAAATTAAACAAAACTGGTGCTAGAATTTTTGAAAGGCGACTCCAAACAATTTTAGCAGTTACTCAGAAAGACCTGGAGGTAGATTTTTAACTTGCTGCCCGGGTGTGAAACTGCCACTGCATTTCATGAGAAACCACCTCATTTCCATTTCCATTGAAACCAGCCAATCTGCAACAGAGATTTAGGCCCGGGCAGCAAGGTGAAAATTTACCTGCTGAGATTACACAATAGGAATTTAAAGTGGTATTAATTTAGGCAATGACAGTGAGAAATGCTTAATGAATTCTTACAAAATTCCTTTTCTCTACTATCTTGGTGGAGGTGCTATGGCCTCTGCTAGAATAGTGGACAAAGGCATTAAGCATTCACCTGCTAATATTTGCACAGTTTAAATTCAAGGCCTAAGTAAATGTTTCTGATTGTCTATGCAAATTGCATTTTAAAATGTATTTTCTATAACATTGCTACGTCCATTCATAAAGGCTGTAATATAATTGGCAAATGAAGTTCAACACAGATAAATGTGAGGTATTACATTTTGGTAGGGAGAATAGGGAGGTCACTTATCACTTGGAGGGTGCGAGTCTGGGTGAGGGTAGAGGAACAAAGGGATCTGAGTACAAATACACAAATCACTAAAAGTTGCGACACAGGTTAGCAAGGCCATAAAAAAGCAAACCAATCACTAGGGTTTATTTCTAGAGGTATAGAATTGAAAAGAAGGGAAGTTATGCTAAACCTGTATCGAACCTTAGTTAGGCCACACTTGGAGTACTGCGCACAGTTCTGGTCACCATATTATAAAAAGAATATAGAGGCACTGGAGAGGATGCAGAGAAGGTTTACAAGGATGCGAGGGTATACATATCAGGAAAGGATGAACAGGCTGGGTCTCTTTTCTCTTGAAAAAAGAAGGCTGAGGGGTGACCTAATAGAGGTCTTTAAAATTATGAAAGGTTTTGATAGAGTGGATACAGAGAGAATGTTTCCACTTGTGGGGAAGCGCATAACTAGAGACCATCAATATAAGATAGTCACCAAGAAATCCAATAGGGAATTCAGAAGAAACTCCTTCACCCAAAGAGTGGTGAGAATGTGGAACTCGCTACCACAGGGAGTGGTTGAAGCGAATAGTATAGATGCATTTAAGGGGAGGCGAGACAAGCATATGAGGGAAAAGGGAATCGAGGGTTATGCTGATAGATTTAGATGAGGAAAGACGGGAGGAGGCTCGTGTGGAGCATAAACGCCGGCATGGACTGGTTGGGCCGAATGGCTTGTTTCTGTGCTGTATATCCTATGCAATCCTATGTAATCAATAATTGCAGTTAATTTGTTGACATTACAGAGATAATTTTCTGAATTCACGCTCCCAGTGCATATGGAAATTCGATTGTGTGGAAAATGCCCTAATTTTCAATATGTACTCCTGGCATGCAAGCCTCCCTGCTGTGAGCACTGTCAGAAAATTATCCCATATTAGATATGTATAAATAGTTATTCCCGATTCTGAAAATAAATGGACAAAGGTTGGACATGCAAGATGATGTAGTGAATATTGTTCACGTGACATTGGGTTCTCCTGTGCTTAGTGAGTTCTGGGGGAGAGTGAACCAAATCGTACCAAAATCTTTGCGATTCACTGGCTAACTTAGATGCAGCTAGTGATTCTCAAAGCATTGCTTGTGTGGTAGTGCAACCGGAAAACAAAACATAAGCAAATCTCACTTACGTTGATGCTCCGGAGTAGAATGACATTCAAAATGACAATGGTAAGTGATCAGGAGGCGGGCGGTTCTGCAATAGGAAGGCATATAAAAAAAAATTACATGTGCAGGTTGTGGAATAAAATTAATTTGGAAAGATTCTGTTTATTATGTAAAAAAACAAGATGAATGATGATCTGACTGTGTATAATTGTAATGACTATTACAAAACCAATTAAAGTCTTTAATTTAAAGAATTGTGAAGAGCCTGTGTTTTTAAAGAAAATTAATCCATTTTGCTGCATTTTTTCATAACACGACTACTTGATCTTGATAAGTTGCTGTTTCTGCTGTCTTTGTGCTTCTGTTTGTCTGTCTCTCCTTTTCTGCTTCTGTCGCTCACTTACTTTTTTCTACGGCTTCTTTCTTCCTAACTCTGATTTATGCTTCTCTCTCTGTCCACTTCTGCTTCAGTGCCTGTCGTTTATTAATTTTTGATTTCTTTTTTGAGTGGGGGATGGTGGGTGACATGAGGTGGTGTGGCACGCAAAAAGCCAGCAGCAGCTTCACGCTGCATTTGGGGTGGGTGTTGGAAGGAACATTTGGCTCCCATCAACTTCCTTCTCATCCCCTCCTCCAGTCACTCATGCTTGCCCCCGACCCACTCAGTCTCATCATGGTCCCTACCCTTCCACCTTCCCATTATCTCTTTTTCCTTCCACCACCCCATCACTACCTCTACCTCTTTCTCTTTGAACAACAACTCAACTGCTGTATCCTCCCCTTCCCCTTGCTGCGCTGTCACTCACTTCACCATGAATCCTCTAACCACTCTCACTGGCTGCAGCATCTCCACTCAGGTGAAGTATATTTACAGTATGCAAAGCTTATTTTGGCATATTCCATTCCATCTGGTTCACTAATGTCCTTTTAGGAAGGAAATCTGCCATCCTTACCTGGTCTGGCCAAAATGTGACTCCAGACCCACAGCAATGTGGTTGACTCTTAACTGCCCTCTGAAATGGCCTAACAAGCCACTCAGTTGTAAAAAACCACGACAAAAAACAATAAGAAAAAAAAACAGACAGACCACCCGGCATCGACCTCGGCACCAGCTACGGACACAGCAATGGCAAACCCAGCCCAGTCGACCCTGCAAATTCCGGCATTACCATCGCCGAATCCACCACCACCAACCATTGACCAGAAACTTAACTGGACCAGCCACACACATAATGTGGCAACAAGAGCAGGTCAGAGGCTAGGTATTCTGCAGCGAGTGTCTCACCTCCTGACTCCCCAAAGACTTTCCACCATCTACAAGGCACAAGTAAGGAGTGTGATGGAATACTCTCCACTTGCCTGGATGAGTGCAGCTCCAACAACACTCAAGAAGCTCGACACTATCCAAGACAAAGCAGCCCGCTTGATTGCCTCCCCATCCACCACCTTAAACATTTACTCCCTCCACCACTGGTGTACTGTGGCTGCAGTGTGTACCATCTACATGATGCATTGCAGCAACTCACCAAGGCTTCTTCGGCAGCACCTCCCAAACCCACGACCTCTTCCACCTAGAAGGACAAGGGTAGCAGGCGCATGGTATCACCACCACCTCCAAGCCACACACTATCCTGACTTAGAAGTATATCGTTGTTCCTTCATCGTCGCTGGGTGAAAATCCTGGAACTCTCTCCCTAATAGCACTGTGGGAGTACCTTCACCACATGGACTGCAGCGGTTCAAGAACGTGGCTCACCACTACCTTCTCAAGGGCAACTAGGGATGGGCAATAAATGCTGGTCTTGCCAGCAACGCCCACATCCCATGAACAATTAAAAAAAAGATTTTGACTTTGTGCCAGTGTAAAATGGGTGATAGCGAATCGGCTGCCCGTTTTACATCTCTCCTGATTTTTGACTTCAGGTGATGGAGCCGAAGAGGCCAAGCCAAGGTAAGTTTGGAATTATTCTTGTGGGGCCAGGGCAACAGAAGTATACTTCCAGGCTCCACAAAAATAATCTGGGCTGCTGCTGTCCTGGGATCCCCACCCTCCCCAGTCATACTTACCTTGCTGGCGGCAGTGGCGGCTCGGTTTTGGGAGGCCTCAATCTGGCGAGCTGCATTGTGATGTCCATTTGGTGCCTCACAGCCTGCTGGCCCCATGCTAATGATGCTGGTGCCTCAAAATTGTGGTCGCATCTTCTCCACAGGTAAGAGCGATTGGCCAGTGCTACAAAAGTCAAAATCAACTTGTGCCAGCAAAGCCCTACAGGCTTGGTGTCTGTGAAGCCCTGAGCTCCAGGAGATAGAAGGGAGATGAAAGGAGTAAAGAAAACATAATATTTTAATCGATCATCCCTTTGGTCAAGTGGGCTGCCATCACCAGCTCTCGAGGCTTGGCACCAACACACAAACAGCATGGTGCCTAATCGCACTGTCATCATGCAAACCCACTGCTCTCTATAAGTAAGCTGTGGGCTGATATTAACACATAAACCTCGATTTTAACCCTGGGCGGGAATCGTGCATGCGGGTGGGGGGCACGGTGGTGTCAAGCTCCCATGACATTTTTGGCCATGAAGTCCAGACAATTTAAACTCCTGTGACTCATTTTAATAAGATTGACGGGCTGGCCACATGCCCACATCGTGCACTCAATTTAGGCGTGATTCCCGATTCCTACTTAAAGCGGGGTTCACGATTTCAAGGTTGTATCCCCTACTTGGATTTTTCATTGTGCAACTGTGGAACACATTTTTAGGTGACAGGTCCTCATGGAAAGAAAGAAAGAAAGACTTGCATTTATATAGTGCCGGACGTCTCATTTACAGCCAATGAAGTATTTTTGGAGTGGAGTCACTGTTGTAATGTAGGAAATGTGGCAGCCAATTCGTGCACAGCAAGCTCCCACAAACATCAATGTGATAATGACCAGATAATCTGTTTTATTGATGTTGATTGAGGGATAAATACTGGCCAGGACACCAGGGATAACTCCTCTGCTCTTCTTCAAAATAGTGCCACGGGATCTTTTACGTCTACCTGAGAGAGCAGATGGGGCCTCGGTTTAATGTCTCACCTGAAAGACAGCACCTCCAACAGTGCAGTGCTCCCTCAGCACTGCACTGGAATGTCAGCCTAGATTTATGTGCTCAAGTTCCTGGAGTGGGATTTGAACTCACAACCTTCTGACTCAGAGGCAAATGTGCTACCCACTGAGCCACAGCTGACAATGGAGGAAGTGAGGACAAGAAGGGAGCAAGGGCGTACCCAAGACCGCCATGAAGCAGGCCTGGACAGAGGTATCTGAAAGGGTAAGTGCCACTAACATCAACCCCAAGACCTGGGTACAATGCACAAAGAGGTTCAATAACCTCATAAGAGCAGCAAGGATAAGTAATCTTCTTCTTCTTAAGCAGTCACTCGGAACCGAGGATGACTTGCTTCCACATTAAAAATGAGTTCTCAGGTGACTGATGAGTCCAATGCGGGAATGACTGTACGAAATGTGATGCAGGAAAAGATAGCGGATTACGTGTTTGGAAAGGTTAATCTAACGAAAAGGTGGATAAGCGAACTGTTAGCGGATAAGAGCCCACTAGAGGCAGCTGAAAGGTGGACGGATAGTAAGGAGCATAAAAAGGCAGTTGAGAAAGCAGTCTGGCTTATGTGCTACAAAAGGCAGGTCCAGATTTCTAACCAGACCAATACAGCGCTAACCGCTCGAATCAAGCAGTTAGAGGAGGAAATGGAGGAGAAGGTTTCTGGAGGGGAGGTGCTCATTAAGAGTTTAAATGAGTTACGCCAGGAAAGCCAGGAAGTCTCCAGCTACCTTAAAACAAGGGTAGAGTATCTCGAGTGCCAGATCACTGAAGCAAAATTAAACGAGAATAGGATGAAGGAAAGATGTAACCGTCAAGCTGCCCAGATAAGAACTCAAGAAGAGAGCTTAATGGGGGTTAGGTCGGCGTATAAGTTGGCCCTTGAGGATAAGTTTCAGGGAGCCGACCATAGCGCCTGCGAAAAAGAGATAGAGAGCCTCAAAAAGGCCGTGAATAATGCGAACGGCATGGTGTGCCTTATTAATCCGTCGGCACGCCAGCCGCTAGTAAATGAGAGATTTAGAAATTCCCCACCAAGTAAAGCAGAAGAGGTAGTAGCCACTGCGCCCTCCGCGCCACCCAGCTATTCAGAAACCTGGGTTAGGGAGGAAGCAACGGAAGAAGCGAAAGAGCCCGTTGAAAAAGAGGTAGAAAAGGGATCGTTGTATCCAGTAACGGGGATTAAAAGGGGCCCAAGCAGAAACGGTGGGGAAGAACCGGGGGATCTCCTCGGACAGCTGGTGTTGCCTCACAGTTCACATCAGCTGAGGGCCATGATAAACCACGTAAGGAAGCTGACCGAGATAGACGACCCTTCCGTACATTTTAGGGAAGTTGAGCAAGCCGCAGCCATCAACGGCTGCGATGATGGGGAGACAGCAAAAATGCTGCTGTTCTCGTTAGATAGCTCGGTCCTTCAGTGTCTCTCAGGCGATAGCAAGAGGGGAAACAAAAGTTATGAGGAATTGAAAAATGAGGTCCTAGAAGTAGTGGGAGCGAACGACGGAGGTCCGTTTGCTAGAGTGGGACAGACAGTGCAGATGGAGGGAGAACCCCCGAAGGTTTTTGCCGACAGGCTGTGGCCAGTATATGAGCGCAGCTGTCTAGGTGCGCCCGAGCGCGAAGATGTGGAAGGCGCCGCTTTAATTCATTGGCTTAGGTGCATAATAGCCAACAGTTTACCAGCCGTTAGAGAGCAGGCAAAAGCCTGGTTCGATCCCAATGACCTCAACCTTACGGAAGAGTCGGTCTTGAATCGACTCACGTTAGGTTACCGTAACATAAGGGGTATGGCAACACGTCCCTTTAAGGGAAGAGTACATGAGGTACGACCCGCAGCCCCGGCTCAAAGAGAGTGGCATCAGGAGGGTAATCGCGCCCCACAGGCAAGTAATGCCTGTTACGGGTGTGGGAAGACAGGGCACTGGCGCAAGCACTGCAGGAACCCTTGGAAGGATTCCAAGGATAAGAATCCCGCGGTCCGAGCCCAGGCGCCTGTCCCGGCTAAGGAAGCAAAGGTACCCACCTCTCCCGAAGACCTCGAGGCAGTGTTAGGAGTCATGCGCAAGATGGTTTTGAATGCGCGTGGACAGGTGGCGGTCGCAACCGGCCCCGTAGGTGCCGCAGGACCGTCTAATAGTGCCCCATGACTAGAACCAGCACAGCCCGTCTACCTGTGTCCGCTCAGCTATGATGCGTGGAGGCGACCTGTGGTGGAGATGGAGGTAGAGAAACAAAAGGGCAGTTATCTGTTGGACACGGGAGCTTCTTGCACCATAATCCATACAGATGACCCTTTTGACTCGCCGCTATCTACCAAGGTCCCATTCACGCTAGCAGGGTTCACAGGGAAAGAACAGGCTGGCACGTTTTCCCTCCCGCTATCCATTCGTTTAGGGACACTTCGCCTTAAGTGGAAGTGTATACTGATGGCATGGCAAAAGGGGGGTGGAAGAGGTATTCTCGGGTCCGATCTGCTAGCGGGACACGGGATCCTCGTGGACCTCAGAAATCACTGTCTCTGGGGGGCTAAAGGGGAAAAGGGCGAAGTAATGGTAATTCAAGGGGAGGAAGAAACAGGGGTCCTGTGTACCGTACAGCCATCCGGAGGCTACGACCTCAGGCTTATGGTCGCAGATGTCCCAACGGACATGCAGACGTACGTGACAGATAATATGCACGCGTTTGCAACCCACAAGCACGATTGTGGGAGGGTGGTCGGGTTTGAGGTCAGCGTAGATGGGGACCCCATGACCCGACCCCAAAAGCAGTATAACTTCCCCAAAGAAGCAGAACCCGATATGGAGGCAGCAATGTCTTCCTTGGTGCAGCAGGGCGTGTTGAGGCCGATAGCCACACACGTGAACTCCCCATTATGGCCGGTTAGGAAGCCGGATAATTCGTGGAGAGCCACGGTGGACTACAGAGTCCTGAACAGTAACATCCCCGCCTGCGCGCCCACAGTAGCAGCAGTTGCTGACCTAATAGGGAGCATCCCAGCGTCCGCGACCACGTTCACGGTGCTGGATATCTCGAACGGTTTTTGGTCCATCCCGCTGCGGCGAGAGGACCAGTACAAGTTTGCCTTTACGTTTAAAGGGCAACAGTACACGTGGAACTGCTTGCCACAAGGTTTCCACAATAGCCCCAGTATTTTTCACCAGTGTATGGCAGGAAGTTTAAAGGAGTTTAGTCAGCCCAATCAGATAGTACAGTATGTGGATGATTTGCTCCTATTTACGGACTCAAGGGAGGAGCACGGACCACTGCTGGACGAGTTATTGGAGCTGTTAGCGAGAAAGGGTTTTAAAGTAAACCCAAAGAAAGCACGTATCGGTCAGCAGGAAGTAAAATTCCTGGGACTGACCCTACGCGCTGGGGAAAGAGCCATAGACAAAGCAAGGAGGGAGTCGGTGCAAGAATTACCGATTCCCAACAACGTAAGGGGTGTGAGGTCCTTCTTGGGACTGACCGGTTACTGCAGGGATTTTATCGAGGATTATGCGGCCACAGCGGCACCGCTCCTCCGACTCCTCCATAAGGGAGTAGAGTGGCTTTGGGACGAGGGCTGCCAAGCAGCCTTCGAGAAGTTAAAAAGGGATCTGCAGACCGCGCCAGCCTTAGGGGCCATAGATGGGGGGAAGGAGTTTTTCCTGGAGGTAGCTGCCAGCGGAGACAGCTTAAGCGCCGTGCTGCTCCAAGAGCGTCACGGCAAGCTGAGGCCGGTTGTCTATTCATCCAGGGTATTAACGGATGTGGAGAGGAGTTTTTCCAATTGCGAAAGGCACCTTTTAGCCACGCATTGGGCTGTGAAAAGATCAGCGATCTTCACAGGGCTCTCTCCCATCACTCTCCTCACACATCACACACCAACTAAGATGCTTCTGGATGGGAGGATTAAAGACGGGACCGTAAGCAGCGCACGCATTGCGCGTTGGACCCTTCTTCTCTCCCAGTTGGACATCAGAGTAAAAGGTCTTTGCGAGCCCAGGCTTGCGGCCAATTTGGTATACCCCGGTACAGCCCACCGGTGTTCGGTGGAGGGGGTGTGGGACGTCAACATAGGTTTACGGGCCGGGATACATCCCACTGGG
Organism: Squalus acanthias; assembly: GCA_030390025.1. Classification (NCBI taxonomy): domain Eukaryota; kingdom Metazoa; phylum Chordata; class Chondrichthyes; order Squaliformes; family Squalidae; genus Squalus; species Squalus acanthias. The sequence continues at coordinate 186,058 of JASTWF010000675.1, forward strand.
CGCGAGATTTATGTTGATGGGTCTAGCACAGTGTCTGCTGGCGAGCGACTCACAGGGTGTGGAGTTTATGACCCTGCGGCAGACCTTGCCCTGGCGATCAAGCTCCCTAGCACCATGAGCGCGCAGCAGGCTGAGCTGTCTGCCGTGGTGTACGTGGTAACCCACCCAGACATTTTCCCAACCCCATACACGATTTGCTCGGACAGTATGTTCACCTGCAATTCGTGTACGGAATACCTGGCCATTTGGTCCCGCCGTGGATACACCTCCGCGGACGGGCGACCTTTAACGGTAAAGCCCTTGCTGGAAAAGATCTTAGCAGCAGCAGTAGGGGAGGAAGGGGAGATTTTCATCCATAAGGTGAAAGCTCACTCCTCCACAGAGCCCCGTGGGGAGGGCAACCGGCAGGCGGATGCGCTAGCCAGGGAGGGTGCCCGCGACGGTATTTTCTGGAACCCCTATAGAACCGGACCCATAGCAGCGGTCCGAGGCGGGGACGGGAATACCGGGAACGCCAGGGTAGCATTGCCCCTAGACCTTAAGACCGTCCAAGCCCAGGATCCCGCCCTAAAAGCAGTCCTAAAAACGATTGCTGAGGGGAGGCAGGTAGAAGGTCCGTACAGTACGGCAACCCTCTCAGTTAAGGAAGGCATGCTGTTCCGCGAGGAGCAGTGGGTTGTGCCGCAGCAGCACAGGAGGGAATTCCTCCAGTTGGCTCACGAGGGACCAGGGGCAGGGCACCCCGGGCCCGAGGTTACCTGGCAACGGGTAGAGCAAGCGGGATGGTGGCCAGGGCTCAGGGAACAAGTCCGCGAGTTCTGTGCAAACTGTCTTGTGTGCGCTGCAAACAACCCAGACCCCCAGAAAAGGAAGGTGCCCATGGGACACGTAAGAAGGGTAGAGGGACCATGGCAGTCGATACAGATCGACTATATAGGACCCCTGCCCACCACCCAGGGAGGTTATAAGTACTGCCTCGTCCTGGTGGATGTGTTTTCCAAGTGGGTGGAAGCCTTCCCTTGTCGAACAGCTACGGCACTGGGTACTGCAAAAATCTTGGTCCGGGAAGTGTTCTCGCGGTGGGGACTCCCCCGTTTTGTGGAGTCAGACCAAGGGAGTCATTTCACCGGCCAGGTGATGCAGAACACCCTCATGCTTTTGGGCATTGAAGGGAAGTGGCACGTAGCACACAATCCCCAGTCATCCGGGATTGTTGAACGTATGAACAGGACCCTGAAGGAGAAATTGAGGAAAGAGACTAGGAACTCGCCCCAAAAATGGGCGGAAGTTCTGCCTTTAGTCCTCATGGGGGTCCGGGCCAGTCAGTCAAAAAGTACGGGGTACTCCCCGCACGAGGTAATGACCGGCAGGCTCATGCGAACCCCCACCCATGTGCTAGCCCCGGTGCTCACTGAGGGTCAGCTTCAAGAGATCAGCAGGGACAAGTTCGCCCAAACTCTCTTGGAGCGCCTGAAGCAAGTTTATGAGCAGGCGGCTGGGAACATGGGAAGGCAGCACCAGGGCAATCGCTTGTTGCTGGAACCCCGCAAAACGCGGGAGTGGGAAGTAGGAGACCAGGTCATGGTCAGAAACTACGCCAGAGTAGGGAGTCTGGAACCACTGTATATGGGACCCTACAACATTGTAGACAAGGCAAGTCCCATGGTTTACGCCGTAAAAGTACCTCGGCGCACTAAGTGGTTCCACATAAACCAATGTAAACTGTACCAGCCGGGTGCGCAAGGGAAAACTACAGGGGTAAATCCCGCCAATGGGAAAACACAGCCCCAGGTAGGACCACAAGGCACACAGGCAGGCGTAGCAGCTTGCATCAGGGGAAGGGACATCCCGGACGATCATGCAGCGTTTTTCTGGAGTTGGGGGTTAGATGACGAGGACCCCAGGGTACCCTGGTCAGATGAGGATAGTGCAGATGAGCATAGTGATGATGACGGGTGGTTTCAGAGGAACGGTCTGGAAGGATTGGGGCCGCTAGGTAGAGATCCATACGGGGTGGACACACAAGCTGCAGGTCCCGACAGCAGGAGGAAGGAGCTAGAGGAGGCCGGGCCAGCCGCTATGTGGTTCCCAGAGGTGTGGCCGCCCGCTTTAAACGTCCAGTCCTCAGGGGAGGCAGAGTTCGCGAGTGAAGGGCTGCCTGCTGGGCCGAGCAGGGCGGGGCCCCGAACTGCCAGCCCCGAGGTTAGGGAGGCGGAGTCAGCGGAGGCGGGGCTGGCGCCTGTGATGGAACCCCAGGTCATCCCGTTGAAGGTCTCGGGACCCGGTCCGTCCGTCACGGAGCCCCCGCCCATAGCAGTTCCCCGTAGGTCAAGCAGAGCACCCCAGCCCAGGAAGACGTGGTCAGGTCCACAGGCTGCCCCAGGGCGTAAGTTTCAGATTAAGATAACCCGGGTAGAGACAGGCCACATCGAAGCAGTAACAGGCTGCGGCAGATCAGAGGAAAGGGTCAGCGCAGCAACAGGCTGCGGCAGATCAGAAGGAAGGGTCAGTGCCCTCCCACCGTCGGGAAGAGCTCGCAGCAGCCTTCTCAGGATTTAAAGGGGCCGCCCTGAGAACGGGCGGCATTGTAAAGTTATTAGTTTAAGGTTTTAAGTTTAGTTTAAAGTTTTAAGTAGTTTTAATAAGTTTAAGTTTGTAGTGGTTTTAACAGATAACGACAAATGATGGGAGTTTTAAGGCTAGGTTTAGAGGAAGTCTGTTCAGCAAACGTTGAAGTTTACGTGAGGCGAGGTCAGGGGACCCGCTCACCCTTCACAAAAGCCAGAGACTTTTTGCGAGGCTGGCTACCTCATTCTATCTGATCACAGGAACCAAGGAAGGATGGAACGACTTCTAGTTTTGCTCGTGGCAATCGGATGTGGATTGGCCTATCGGGGCCTCACCAAGGATGTCGTGGTGTTTGGATGTTCCGGGGACACGGCCCCCATCGCGGTGGATGGGACCGGGAGACGGAAGGCAGAAGGGACCAGCACCTATTTCCACAAGGGAAGGTGGCCAGGATGGCTGGGAACGAACTCAACGGAGTATTCCAGCACATCGGGGTTCGCCTACAAAGAGACTTCTTTAATGTGCCCCAAAGTACGGATCATCGCACCCAGGATCAGCGTCACCGTCGGCAAACGGATTTGTTTGACTTGCAGTGGGAATGTCCCATTGAGCCGATGGTGGTGGCTGCGAAAGCTGAGCAAAACTATGAGGAACTCTTCGGTCGAGTGGGAACGACTGGGTAATAATACCCATCGGACAATTACGGGGACTGATGGACAAGTGAAAGTCTGTTGGGACAAATGGTGGGAACCAGATGAGGGGATTTATGTTTGTATGTGGGGGTCAAAGTACGTTTGCCCCAAAGGCATCTCCATATTCTTTATTAACCAGTGGCAGGATAACGGACAGGGGATGAGGTGGGATGCGAGCACCAGGGGGTGCGGAGCCCCATTCTCCCCGATCCCAGTAAATGCCACTGAGCTCATTACGCGCCCACGCAAAGCCCCGCCCACGATTCCGGTAGTTCTAACTGAGGAAGAAGGGTGCCCTAAAACTAGTAAGGGACCCGGGAACGGTTTGGTACTGGTCCCCACAGACCAGATACTATTTCAGGGAGTGCATTACGCGGTGGCCTCGGTGATTTTAAATCTCACTGAGGTACGGTTACCAGAGTGGTGCCCCAAAAAGACGGAACAGTTGTACCAGGTCCTGTTGACCAAGATGTTCAGGCAGTTTTACGAGTTCGATTTCGCGGAAATTGATAAGACAAGTTTATACACCGCACCGCAGGAAGTTTTGGATCAAGTTGGGAGGCAAAGAAGGGGTTTGGTGAACGATGCGTTCACTGCTTTTAACACAGGGACATCTGTGGTCAACGCTCTAGACAGTGTGGAGCTGCAGACCCAGATTAATGGTTTAAAAACACAGTTAAAGGATATTCTTACAGATGAGAATAAAGTGGTAGGGTCGGGTCTGCACGAGGACCAAGCCATGACACTACACTTAAAAGAGATTATAGCAGAGCTGGAGAAACATGCGCGTACGGTAAATGCCCTGATTAGGGAAGATCGGAATGCATCCGATCAAGCTGCGCAGAACGAGGTGTGCGTGCTTTACGGGGCGTGGTTACTGGGCGAGGGCCGCAGTAATTTGGAGGATTTAAAACAAGGTTTGGTCCCGTCCTGGATAAGTAACAAACACCTGCGGGCGCTCCACCCTTTTCAGAATGCATTAAGTCCGTGCCAGCTCAGGCTAGCTTCAGAAGCTTACCCAGTCCCCGTGGACTGCGGACGTTCAAACCATACTATTATGGGAATAGTATTACGCATGCCGGTTTTGGGCAACACAGCAAAGCCCGCCCCGGTGTATCGGGTAGAGAACATTGGTGTCATTCAGGGGGGAGCCCACATTCGTTATGCAGCGGTTCCACCTTACGTCATCCGCTGGGAGCAAACGATGACAGGTACAGATCTCTCTGGTTGTCGTGGCAGGGGAGCACACATAATACTGTGCCCCCAGCACTTGAATGCCTTTTTAACACCACAGTGCGGGTTCAGAACGGCTGGCGCCAAGTCCATGAATTGCACCATGGAGGCAATGGCACAAGATCATGTGCCTCCGCAGGTAGCATACATCGGGGGTGGAACATACTGTGTTACCACTGCAGCGCAACACTACCAGCATGGAAACCGTAGCCGGTGTCCGGTGAGTGACAGCAGTTTCTGTTTTAAACCCAGGGCTGAAGTTCAAGTAGCACAACAGCGAATTATCCCAATCCCTGAACCATCCACTGTTCATCTCACAGTAAAAGAGAATTTTACCGACTTGCAGCGATTTGTCGCACATTTTGGGTACCTCATTCCCCCTCTCCCCGAGCATTTAACCAAACTTCTGAAAGCCGTCGCGGTGTCACAAAAGCATTTCTATACTTTAGAACAGAAAACCGTCGAGATAGGTACAGACATTTTGGACATAGTGGTTCCACCGTGGTGGAATCTGTTCACGAATATTGAAGTGCCCTCATGGGTCAGAATAGCCTCCCACATTTTAGTCGTCTGTCAAGTGTTTATTGTAGTATACCTTTTGTTCATACATTGTAAAAGAGACAAGCGCCTCACCAAGCATGAGAACACGGGAGAGTGGCGAGAACGTTACGTGCGCGTGCACGATGAGAGCGCAGTGTAATGGGAAAACGGCGTCACTCCCGCTCGCCACGTGCGCCGCGGAAGTTTGTACTCAGTGTAAATACGTTGGAAACTCGACATGTTTAAGAGTTGGGATTTGTTTATTTTGGTGATGGTGTTGATTGTTTGGTTTTTTGGGTTTTGTTTTTCCTTTCCCTGAATAAAAGATAAATATACAGGTGATGCGTGAGGTATCGGCCTGGTTACGCCGGGAAGGAAGACAAGTGGTGTAAGTTTAAGGGCAAATGATGCCTATGGTGATATAAAGTGTGATTTTCTTGGGAAATAAGGACGACACAGAGACCCTAGTGAAGTTAAAATTTTATGGGATTAATTTACTGGATTCGGAGTGAAATCGAGATAAGATTGCTCACCACTGAGTTTTTGATACGATAAGCGGAGTTATTCGCATCAACAGGAGGGACTGTAGAATTCGCAATTATCGCGATTTCATTTTTAATAAGGAGAAAACACAAGTTTCGTTCAAAACAGTTTTTATTTCAACGGAATGCTGTCAGGTTTAAATTGGACACAAGCAGCCTGTAAAATGGCCGCCGCACCGCGTGACAGAACATTCGAGACTTTTCGGCAGGCAGACAAGATGGCGTTCCAATAAACATTTTTGCAGGATCGATAACGATTCAGCACAGTGAAGACAATACACAGGACATTATGGGTTTACAGTATAAACATCGATACTGGGATCGGTCTCCCAGGTACAAAGGAAAGCCATCAAGGGCCCATCCAAAGGACATTAATATGTAAACTCCCAACGGCTCTACGATGAGAGAGCCGTTAGCAGGTAGTTATACAGGACACTTGGAAGCCCCAAACCCCTCCAGGGGGAACACCGACCGATTTAACAATGGGAGAAATATTAGCAGGTACTCAAACATTCAGGAGTAGCCCCGAAACCCATTAAAGACAGAGATCACCCATACAGGATTTTTGGGCGCCAAACCTTAAACAAAAGAATGGACATTATAGTTGGGCGGGAAACGGAAGAACTGTGCACTATAATTGCAGGCCCAAACCGTCCATTCGCTCTCTTGACTCTTGATTCTTGCCCTTGCCTCGTGTTCGTGACTCTTGCCGCTTGCTGCTGTTATCATCGTGGCTGCTCCTGTGTGAAAGACTGTTGCAAAGACCTATGTTGGTAGCTGGCAGCGGAACCGAAGGCCCGGGATGAGATGAGATGAGATGAGATGAGAGGAGAAGAGAAGAAGACCTTATCCATCGCCACGGTCAGTAAATCCCGACCGCGCCTGTAGGTCGATCAGCCAAGTCTTCTTGACAACGAAGTTTCTTCTTTAACAAGACATATTGCATCGACGATAACTGGACTGTGCAAACACATCGTATCAATGATATTGACAACGGTGCTCCACCATACCCTGTATCCAACCAACAGAGGTCTTCACTACAGCGGACGGTCCAGCCGACTGACCGAGCAGCAGAAGCAGTAAACAAGTGGGACCAGGAGATCTCCTGACCAACACGTGGGTGCTGCGGTGAAAAACATCCGATCAGCTATTCGGGATTTTCTCCGAGTTATTACGAGTGGTGAGCATGAGTCTCGGGATCCTGCGAAGCTAGTTTTAGGATAGTTATTGATAGGGGAGGGTTTAAATTAAGGATATTTGTAATGTGTGCCCTATTTACGTTGTGCTGGTCGTTCCTCGTTTCCCTAAGAGTGATTATAACTGTTTGTAAGATTGTACTGTCATTAATCTGTGCATATGACATGTATTTCATAATTTTCAGTATCATGCAATAAAGATTTTCCATTTCGTACCGTTCAAACCAAGTCTACATGAGTTTTATCTCCATTACTGCTCTCGCATCTAAGTCCAGTGTCTAGAACCGTAAGGGAGAGTGATTCGAACCACTCACAGGGGTGTCTAGTGTTCCCAGACTGGCTGGAGACCAGGCCTAGACCCGCACTGACATACAGGCTGCACAGAGCCGCGTGAACCTCACAGGCTACGAGACACGCAGGGTCAGGAGAGGATCCCTTACAGCCCTCAGGTAAGTTCGTAGATTTTTCCAGATCGGAGGCCTCCGCACGCAGGAAGCCTCCAATCGGAAAATACGGGCCATTGTTTGCTATCCATTTTTGTATAAGCTATAGAAGCAGGGCCACTAGATACTAAATTAATACTATAAGGGTATATATTTCAGTTAATATTCATAATAGAAATTTCATCTGTTCTTAAGTATAAACATCACTTTTTGTAAGCTACACTCAGTCTACTATATTGTACTAACGCTGTGATATTGAATCTTTTCAGCAGTTAATTGTAAACAGAAGGAACATTGGACAAGGAGAGAATTTCAGCTAAGAGAAATCTCTAATGTAAACAATAATGCACTTTACGTCTCAACCTGAATAACAGTGTGTGATCTTCATTATTCTTAAAGTGGAACAAGAATGCCTCATTGTTGTACAGTTTAATTTAATATTAACTTTATGTTGGACTCCTTTCCCATGACCTATACGACCTATACTCTAATTGTATAATCGTTAATTTATCAATATGAATGGAAATTTTATTATACTAGGTAGATTGATGTTTCCACTAGTTGGGTGCATAAAACTGCTTAAAACTGGCACACTTTTAAATTAAACAAAACTGGTGCTAGAATTTTTGAAAGGCGACTCCAAACAATTTTAGCAGTTACTCAGAAAGACCTGGAGGTAGATTTTTAACTTGCTGCCCGGGTGTGAAACTGCCACTGCATTTCATGAGAAACCACCTCATTTCCATTTCCATTGAAACCAGCCAATCTGCAACAGAGATTTAGGCCCGGGCAGCAAGGTGAAAATTTACCTGCTGAGATTACACAATAGGAATTTAAAGTGGTATTAATTTAGGCAATGACAGTGAGAAATGCTTAATGAATTCTTACAAAATTCCTTTTCTCTACTATCTTGGTGGAGGTGCTATGGCCTCTGCTAGAATAGTGGACAAAGGCATTAAGCATTCACCTGCTAATATTTGCACAGTTTAAATTCAAGGCCTAAGTAAATGTTTCTGATTGTCTATGCAAATTGCATTTTAAAATGTATTTTCTATAACATTGCTACGTCCATTCATAAAGGCTGTAATATAATTGGCAAATGAAGTTCAACACAGATAAATGTGAGGTATTACATTTTGGTAGGGAGAATAGGGAGGTCACTTATCACTTGGAGGGTGCGAGTCTGGGTGAGGGTAGAGGAACAAAGGGATCTGAGTACAAATACACAAATCACTAAAAGTTGCGACACAGGTTAGCAAGGCCATAAAAAAGCAAACCAATCACTAGGGTTTATTTCTAGAGGTATAGAATTGAAAAGAAGGGAAGTTATGCTAAACCTGTATCGAACCTTAGTTAGGCCACACTTGGAGTACTGCGCACAGTTCTGGTCACCATATTATAAAAAGAATATAGAGGCACTGGAGAGGATGCAGAGAAGGTTTACAAGGATGCGAGGGTATACATATCAGGAAAGGATGAACAGGCTGGGTCTCTTTTCTCTTGAAAAAAGAAGGCTGAGGGGTGACCTAATAGAGGTCTTTAAAATTATGAAAGGTTTTGATAGAGTGGATACAGAGAGAATGTTTCCACTTGTGGGGAAGCGCATAACTAGAGACCATCAATATAAGATAGTCACCAAGAAATCCAATAGGGAATTCAGAAGAAACTCCTTCACCCAAAGAGTGGTGAGAATGTGGAACTCGCTACCACAGGGAGTGGTTGAAGCGAATAGTATAGATGCATTTAAGGGGAGGCGAGACAAGCATATGAGGGAAAAGGGAATCGAGGGTTATGCTGATAGATTTAGATGAGGAAAGACGGGAGGAGGCTCGTGTGGAGCATAAACGCCGGCATGGACTGGTTGGGCCGAATGGCTTGTTTCTGTGCTGTATATCCTATGCAATCCTATGTAATCAATAATTGCAGTTAATTTGTTGACATTACAGAGATAATTTTCTGAATTCACGCTCCCAGTGCATATGGAAATTCGATTGTGTGGAAAATGCCCTAATTTTCAATATGTACTCCTGGCATGCAAGCCTCCCTGCTGTGAGCACTGTCAGAAAATTATCCCATATTAGATATGTATAAATAGTTATTCCCGATTCTGAAAATAAATGGACAAAGGTTGGACATGCAAGATGATGTAGTGAATATTGTTCACGTGACATTGGGTTCTCCTGTGCTTAGTGAGTTCTGGGGGAGAGTGAACCAAATCGTACCAAAATCTTTGCGATTCACTGGCTAACTTAGATGCAGCTAGTGATTCTCAAAGCATTGCTTGTGTGGTAGTGCAACCGGAAAACAAAACATAAGCAAATCTCACTTACGTTGATGCTCCGGAGTAGAATGACATTCAAAATGACAATGGTAAGTGATCAGGAGGCGGGCGGTTCTGCAATAGGAAGGCATATAAAAAAAAATTACATGTGCAGGTTGTGGAATAAAATTAATTTGGAAAGATTCTGTTTATTATGTAAAAAAACAAGATGAATGATGATCTGACTGTGTATAATTGTAATGACTATTACAAAACCAATTAAAGTCTTTAATTTAAAGAATTGTGAAGAGCCTGTGTTTTTAAAGAAAATTAATCCATTTTGCTGCATTTTTTCATAACACGACTACTTGATCTTGATAAGTTGCTGTTTCTGCTGTCTTTGTGCTTCTGTTTGTCTGTCTCTCCTTTTCTGCTTCTGTCGCTCACTTACTTTTTTCTACGGCTTCTTTCTTCCTAACTCTGATTTATGCTTCTCTCTCTGTCCACTTCTGCTTCAGTGCCTGTCGTTTATTAATTTTTGATTTCTTTTTTGAGTGGGGGATGGTGGGTGACATGAGGTGGTGTGGCACGCAAAAAGCCAGCAGCAGCTTCACGCTGCATTTGGGGTGGGTGTTGGAAGGAACATTTGGCTCCCATCAACTTCCTTCTCATCCCCTCCTCCAGTCACTCATGCTTGCCCCCGACCCACTCAGTCTCATCATGGTCCCTACCCTTCCACCTTCCCATTATCTCTTTTTCCTTCCACCACCCCATCACTACCTCTACCTCTTTCTCTTTGAACAACAACTCAACTGCTGTATCCTCCCCTTCCCCTTGCTGCGCTGTCACTCACTTCACCATGAATCCTCTAACCACTCTCACTGGCTGCAGCATCTCCACTCAGGTGAAGTATATTTACAGTATGCAAAGCTTATTTTGGCATATTCCATTCCATCTGGTTCACTAATGTCCTTTTAGGAAGGAAATCTGCCATCCTTACCTGGTCTGGCCAAAATGTGACTCCAGACCCACAGCAATGTGGTTGACTCTTAACTGCCCTCTGAAATGGCCTAACAAGCCACTCAGTTGTAAAAAACCACGACAAAAAACAATAAGAAAAAAAAACAGACAGACCACCCGGCATCGACCTCGGCACCAGCTACGGACACAGCAATGGCAAACCCAGCCCAGTCGACCCTGCAAATTCCGGCATTACCATCGCCGAATCCACCACCACCAACCATTGACCAGAAACTTAACTGGACCAGCCACACACATAATGTGGCAACAAGAGCAGGTCAGAGGCTAGGTATTCTGCAGCGAGTGTCTCACCTCCTGACTCCCCAAAGACTTTCCACCATCTACAAGGCACAAGTAAGGAGTGTGATGGAATACTCTCCACTTGCCTGGATGAGTGCAGCTCCAACAACACTCAAGAAGCTCGACACTATCCAAGACAAAGCAGCCCGCTTGATTGCCTCCCCATCCACCACCTTAAACATTTACTCCCTCCACCACTGGTGTACTGTGGCTGCAGTGTGTACCATCTACATGATGCATTGCAGCAACTCACCAAGGCTTCTTCGGCAGCACCTCCCAAACCCACGACCTCTTCCACCTAGAAGGACAAGGGTAGCAGGCGCATGGTATCACCACCACCTCCAAGCCACACACTATCCTGACTTAGAAGTATATCGTTGTTCCTTCATCGTCGCTGGGTGAAAATCCTGGAACTCTCTCCCTAATAGCACTGTGGGAGTACCTTCACCACATGGACTGCAGCGGTTCAAGAACGTGGCTCACCACTACCTTCTCAAGGGCAACTAGGGATGGGCAATAAATGCTGGTCTTGCCAGCAACGCCCACATCCCATGAACAATTAAAAAAAAGATTTTGACTTTGTGCCAGTGTAAAATGGGTGATAGCGAATCGGCTGCCCGTTTTACATCTCTCCTGATTTTTGACTTCAGGTGATGGAGCCGAAGAGGCCAAGCCAAGGTAAGTTTGGAATTATTCTTGTGGGGCCAGGGCAACAGAAGTATACTTCCAGGCTCCACAAAAATAATCTGGGCTGCTGCTGTCCTGGGATCCCCACCCTCCCCAGTCATACTTACCTTGCTGGCGGCAGTGGCGGCTCGGTTTTGGGAGGCCTCAATCTGGCGAGCTGCATTGTGATGTCCATTTGGTGCCTCACAGCCTGCTGGCCCCATGCTAATGATGCTGGTGCCTCAAAATTGTGGTCGCATCTTCTCCACAGGTAAGAGCGATTGGCCAGTGCTACAAAAGTCAAAATCAACTTGTGCCAGCAAAGCCCTACAGGCTTGGTGTCTGTGAAGCCCTGAGCTCCAGGAGATAGAAGGGAGATGAAAGGAGTAAAGAAAACATAATATTTTAATCGATCATCCCTTTGGTCAAGTGGGCTGCCATCACCAGCTCTCGAGGCTTGGCACCAACACACAAACAGCATGGTGCCTAATCGCACTGTCATCATGCAAACCCACTGCTCTCTATAAGTAAGCTGTGGGCTGATATTAACACATAAACCTCGATTTTAACCCTGGGCGGGAATCGTGCATGCGGGTGGGGGGCACGGTGGTGTCAAGCTCCCATGACATTTTTGGCCATGAAGTCCAGACAATTTAAACTCCTGTGACTCATTTTAATAAGATTGACGGGCTGGCCACATGCCCACATCGTGCACTCAATTTAGGCGTGATTCCCGATTCCTACTTAAAGCGGGGTTCACGATTTCAAGGTTGTATCCCCTACTTGGATTTTTCATTGTGCAACTGTGGAACACATTTTTAGGTGACAGGTCCTCATGGAAAGAAAGAAAGAAAGACTTGCATTTATATAGTGCCGGACGTCTCATTTACAGCCAATGAAGTATTTTTGGAGTGGAGTCACTGTTGTAATGTAGGAAATGTGGCAGCCAATTCGTGCACAGCAAGCTCCCACAAACATCAATGTGATAATGACCAGATAATCTGTTTTATTGATGTTGATTGAGGGATAAATACTGGCCAGGACACCAGGGATAACTCCTCTGCTCTTCTTCAAAATAGTGCCACGGGATCTTTTACGTCTACCTGAGAGAGCAGATGGGGCCTCGGTTTAATGTCTCACCTGAAAGACAGCACCTCCAACAGTGCAGTGCTCCCTCAGCACTGCACTGGAATGTCAGCCTAGATTTATGTGCTCAAGTTCCTGGAGTGGGATTTGAACTCACAACCTTCTGACTCAGAGGCAAATGTGCTACCCACTGAGCCACAGCTGACAATGGAGGAAGTGAGGACAAGAAGGGAGCAAGGGCGTACCCAAGACCGCCATGAAGCAGGCCTGGACAGAGGTATCTGAAAGGGTAAGTGCCACTAACATCAACCCCAAGACCTGGGTACAATGCACAAAGAGGTTCAATAACCTCATAAGAGCAGCAAGGATAAGTAATCTTCTTCTTCTTAAGCAGTCACTCGGAACCGAGGATGACTTGCTTCCACATTAAAAATGAGTTCTCAGGTGACTGATGAGTCCAATGCGGGACCTACAGTCTCTGTCACAGGTGGGGCAGACGGTGGTTGAAGGAGCGGGTGGGTGGGCTGCTTGGGTTGACGTACGCTCCTTGCGCTTGGCTTCCGCTTGCTCCCGGCGAAGAGTCTCGAGGTGTTCGGTGCCTTCCCGGATGCTTCTCCACCACTTTATGCGGTCTTGGGCCAGGGATTCCCAGGTGTCGGTGGGGATGTTTCAATTTTTCAAGGAGGCTCTGAGGGTGAGTTACAGGCAAAAGTAGCCACATGAGATTAGGATATGATGGCAATGACGGAGACCTGGCTCAAACAAGGGGAGGAATGGACACTTAATATTCCTGGCTACAATGTATTCAGGAAAGATAAAGAAGGACAAAAAGATAAGGGATGGCATTATTGATCAAATATACAGTTACAGCACTAGAAAGGGATGATGCACTTGAGGGTGCAAGACCAGAATCTATTTGGTTAGAATTAAGAAAAATTTGAGGAGCTATTACACTGCTGAGTGTATAGTATAATGGGAAGGAGATAGAGGAGCAAATCTGCAGGCAAAATGCAGAAAGGTGCAAGAACTAGAACAGTGATAATGGGGGACATCAATTATCCCAATATAGACTGGGAAAATAACAGTGTAGAGAGACTGAAGGCAGAGAGTGGTGCTGAACGGTTGCTTTGACTGGAGGGATGTGTGGAGTGGTGTCCCCCAGGGCTCTGTGTTGGGAGCACTGCTCTTTTTATTACAGATTAATGGCATGGACTTGGGTATACAGGGCATAATTTTAAAGTTTGCAAACGACACAAAACTCAGAAAAGTAGTGGTGAACAGTGAAGAGGATAGTAACAGATTTCAGGAGGACATAGGCAGACTGGGGAAATGGGCAGACACATGGCAGGTGAAATTTAATGCAAAGAAGTGTGAAGCAATACATTTTGGTAGGAAGAATGAGGAGAGGCAATATAAACTAAATGATACAATTTTAAAGGGGTTGCAGGAACAGAGAGGCCTGGGCGGTGTGCGTACACAAGTCTTTGAAAGTGGCAGGACAAGTTAAGAAGGCTGCTTAAAAGGCATATGGGATTCTTGGCTTTATTAATAGAGGAATAGAATACAAAAGCAAAGAAGTTATGCTAAACCTTTATAAAATACTGGTTCGCCCCCAGCTGGAGTATCGTGTCCAATTCTGGGCACCACACTTTAGGAAGGATGTCAAGGCCTTAGAGAGGGTGCAGAGGAGACTTACTAGAATGGTACCAAGGATGAAGGACTTCAGTGATGTGGAGAGACTAGAGAAACTGGGGTTGTTCAGAGCAGAGAAAGTTAAGGGGTGATTTGATACAGGCGTTCAAAATCATGAAGAGTTTTGATAGAGTAAATAAGGAGAATCTGTTTTCAGTGGCAGAAGGGTTGGTAACCAGAGGACACAGATTTGAGGTGATTGGCAAAAGAACCAGAGGCGACATGAGGGGAAAAAAAATGTACGCAGCAAATTGTTGGGAATGCACTGCCTGAAAGGGTGGTGGAAGCAGATTCAATAATAACTTTTGAGAGAGAATTGGATAAATACTTGAAGTGGAATAATTTGCAGCGCTATGGGGAACAAACAAGGGCATGGGACTAGTTGGATAACTCTTTCAAAGATTCGGCACGGGCATGATGGGTCGAATGGCCCCCTTCTGTGCTGCATCATTCTATAATTCTAGTGGTCACTTGTTTGATACACGTGTGGGCAGCACTTTGGCTGACACCGCAGATGATCCCTGTGCTAGTCTGGATGGAGATGGAGGCAAAAGGCTGAGGAATGTATTGATTGGCAGGTTAGCTGCACATGTCCTACAGATAATCACAAAGAACTTCAACTTCCAGAGCATGTTGAGTCAGTTCTCCTTGATCATTGCCAGACATGGGTGCCTGCAGATATGGTTAGTGGCATAATGGCTTGTTTGGTAGTCTGTCCCTGGTACCTGCTGATCTCCCTGACAGCCTTCTTTCATCTTGTACCACTTCAACTACAAAATGCTGTATTTAGGGTGCTTTTTATATTGTTTATATATATTTTTAAGTCTTTATTATCCTGCTTAAAAATACTCTTCTCAAATGCAATTGGAGTGAAACATCACCCATTCCCTTTCTGAATCTTTGTCTCACATTTTTATGGGTTATTCAATGTTCCATTGACTAATATCCCATCCACAATCTCTCAGATGCAACTGGTGCTTTCAGAAAGACTGTTATGCATTGTTTCACCATTTCTCAGCAATGTCCTAATTCTCCAGAATTCCAGTAGAACTGCAGAAAATGCAGAGAAGAGGGCCTGTCAAATTTATTCATTTAATAGCCCTGTAAAAGAGTAAAATACGAGATTGTCAATGGAACATTGAATAACCCATAAAAATGTGAGACACAAGGTCAATAATGATTCGGGATTATTTTGGCAACCAGGTACACATAGTTGTGTTAAGTTTTTTTTAGGTTACAGGGCTATGCTAATACATTATGCATGTTTAGGAGCCTCAAATAATAGGATCACCTCCTCATAACAATGTGGAAAGACAGGCAGAATGCATGCACTGGGACGTAGGATATCTTTGTGCTGATTTAAAATTCATTTATTCATTACTCCTCATGCCTGTCTGATCAGGAGAACCCACAGCACCACCTAGTGGCACCTGGTGTACTTCACATAAAAGAAAGCGAGCAAAGGAGATGTGAGAGAGCCCTCAAAACAAGATGAAATTTGGCGTGCAATGGATGCTGCACTCAGTAGGTCACAAAAAACAGAAACATGGAGAGCAGAAAAAAAGAACAGCATTTCAATTAAATCCCCAGAGAAATTTAAACTGCAGTTCCGGTGTGCTATTAGAGGAAAACTTCACTTCCAGCCTGCACATTAAAAAATATCAGAACACTTTAAATAAAATCTGCTCAAGCTCAGAAAGCATGTAGAGGGTGCAATAGATCCCTGAGCATTTTTTAACTTGGTTTGGCTCCAGACTGGAATCATACTGCACATGTTGTCAATCTTATGTAATGCGAGACAGCCTTCTCAATGTTGTCTCACACCACTGTGTCCAGAAGTCATCTGCACTCAATTTCAGAAAGCCTGGAACATGAACTAAGTCTTTTCAAAGGTTATAATAGTATAGAATCTTGTGTAAAAATAGTGAAATCCAGATCTTCTCAATGATAAACATGATGGAAGAGAAACAGACAATAATTTCTGCTTATTTAAGCTCAGAGAAAGAAAGAAATTGCATTTATATAGTGCCTTTCACAACCTTAGGATGTTCCAAAGGGCTTCACACCCAATCATGTAGTTTTGAAGTATAGTCCCTGTTGTGATGTAGGGAAATGCAGCAGCTAATTTGCAAAGTGCCACAGACAGCAATGAGATACATGACCAGATAATCTATTTTTAGTGATGTTGGTGGAGGGATATTGGCCAGGACACTGGGAGAACTCCCCTGCTCTTCTTCAAATTGTGCCATTGGATCTTGTATGTCCACCTGAGAAGGTGGACAGGTCCTCGATTTAACGCTTCATCTGAAAGACAGCACCGCCAAACAGAATAGCATTCCATCAGTACTAGACGGAAGCATCAGCCTGGATAACGTGCTTACATTTCTGGAGTGGGGCTTGAACCCACAACCTTCTGACTCAGAGCCAAGGCTGACACCTGAAGGTATGGGGAAAGCTCAAGGTAATGAAACTAAATGGATAGATATTTCAGAGATCTAGTATTGGTGTGTTGGATAATCTTACATCACTGAGATGCTCACTCTCATAATACCCTGCCCCAAAGTTCCCTTTAAGCTGCGCATGTTTATTTTAACGCGCGGTCCCTTTAAACTTCTGCGCATGCGTGGTATTTCCAATGGAAACGCTTGTGAGCGGCCTACGGACTACCTTGCAGATTACTGCGCGACTATGCATGCGCGCAGCTTAGAGGGAACACTGCTCTGCCCCCTCTATATGCAGAATTCCCACTTGCTCACTCAGAGAAGTACTCTAAATTTACCTTTAAAATTACCCACTGCATTTCAGATCCTTATAATCTCATTCCAAACCAAATCTTTAGCTCAGAATTTTCACAATAGTTAAAATAAAGTATTGCTTGCACTTCATGGTAGTTTAAAATTTTTCCAATAGGCTTGGAAGACATGTGAGTGAGGAAAGGGAGGCTATGGACTCAAGGTGGGAGGGAGTGGGCTCAGGCGCAGGGAGTTGCATATCATGTGGGGGTAGGCTATCCAGTGAGCCAGCAACTATTAAAAGGCTGCTGTTCACTTTAAAAGAGAACTGCATTGGAGACCTAGAAAATAGGATTTAAGTTACATGAGATAATGCTGGGCAGGTTAAGTTAGAATCAGGGCTCTTATCTCTCAGAGTCAGGTATAGTACTCTTGTTGCTGCTTGTTTTAGTGAAAATGTCGCCAGGGTCATTGTCAGTGTCCAGGGATGGGCATCTGGTCAGAAATTCACATGGGTTTAACACATTTATAAATATAGCATGCAAATTTGCGATGTTGCAAAATGCTTCTTTTTTTTTCCCTCAGCTGAATTCAGCCATTTTAATTTTATGGGCTTAACTATTACTATTTACAGTGCTGCTGTTGACGGATAACTCCTAAAATAACTAATAGCAGCAGTGAGGGCAATCTTTTCTAAATCTAGCTGAGTCAAAATGGAGAAAAGGACAATGTAGCTAAGCTAAGCTGTAAACATGTAAGTCAAGGATAAGCATCAGAGGTTTTAGTGGGTTCTTAGCATTGTTTTATTACTAAGAGTGAGTGAAGTTTCTCTTAACATCCTATTGTGCTGTGGCCCAAGATTGGGTGACACAGATCTAGAATTTGGAGGTTTTGCTGCACTTTTTTTTATCATCCCCTGTGGCTTCCTTGAAGTCTGTCATTAAAAAGAGAGAGAGCCTGTAGCCAAGTAGTCGGCCCGTATAGTTTTGGCCTTGGGAAAAGGTGACAATCCTATTCTGTGCCTCAACTAGCAGTCAGTAACTGCATCATCAGGTTTCAGAAGGAAGCTTTACGAAGCCTTATGAAAACAAATACCTTGAAAAAGCAGAACTTTCTAAAATAGCAAATGAGAAAAATGTTGCAGGACCAGTTTTCCCACCTTATCCCTCTCTATTCACACACAAGTGCATTCATCTGATAGCAAAATACTGCAGATGCTGGAAATCCGAAATAACAACAGAAAACGCTGGAAAAACTCAGCAGGCCAGGCAGCATCCGTGGAGAGAGAAAGAGAGTTGACGTTTCAGGTCGATGACCTTTCATCAGAACTGGGAAGAGCTGGAAATCAAATAGATTTAAGGCCAGGGTAAAGCTGGGAAAAGGGGGAGGGGATAAAGGAACAAAGGAGGAGATGAAGAGACATTAAGAGACATTAAGAGATATGCAAGGCTAGAGGTGGTGTTAATGTGACAGATTAAGGCTGAATGAAGTGTGAAATCTACTGGCAGAATGAAGGACAGCTGCCAGCTTCTAGGAGGAAAAAAAAGGTGGGGGGGACAAATAAAAAGGTGGATAAAATAAAATATAAATGTGATTGGAGCTGAGGTTATGATCTAAAATTGTTGAACTCGATATTGAGTCCAGAGGGCTGTAGCGTGCCTAAACGAAAGATGAGGTGCTGTTCCTCGAGCTTACGCTGAGCTTCCGTGGAACAGTGTATTAGGCCGAGGACGGTGAGGTCAGAGTGGGAGTGAAGCGGTGAATTAAAGTGACAGGCCACCGGGAGCTCGGGGTCCCCCTTACGGACTGAACGGAGGTGTTCCGCAAAGCGGTCACCCAATCTGCGTTTGGTCTCCCCAATGTAGAGGAGTCCACATCGTGAGCAGCGAATACAGTATACTAAATTGCAGGAAGTACAAGTAAATCGCTGTTTCACCTGGAAGGGGTGTTTGGGGCCCTGGACAGTGGGAAGAGGGGAGGTATAAGGGCATGTGTTGCATCTCCTGCGCGTGCACGGGAAGGTGCCGGGCGAAGGGGAAGGGGTGCTGGGGGTGGTAGAGGAGTGGACTAGGGTGTCGCGGAGGGAGCGGTCCCTGCGGAATGCTGAAAGGGGAGGTGAGGGGAAGATGTGTTTGGTGGTGGGATCACGCTGGAGGTGGCGGAAATGGCGGAGGATGATCCGTTGAATGTGGAGGCTGGTGGGGTGAAAGGTGAGGACAAGGGGAACCCTATCGTGGTTCCGGGAGGGAGGGGCAGGGGTGAGGGCAGATGTGCGGGAGATAGAACGGACACGGTCGAGGGCCGTGTCGACCACGGTAGAGGGGAATCCTCGGTTGAGGAAAAAGGAAGACATGTCGGAAGCACTGGTATGGAAGGTGGCATCATCAGAGCAGATGCGGCGGAGACGGAGAAACTGGGAGAATGGAATAGAGTCCTTACAGGAGGCGGGGTGGGAGGAAGTGTAGTCCAGGTAGCTGTGGGAGTCGGTGGGCTTGTAGTGAATGTTAGTCAATAACCTATCCCCAGAGATGGAGATGGAGAAGTCGAGGAAGGGAAGAGAAGAGTCGGAGATGGACCATGTGAAGGTGAGGGAAGGGTGGAAATTGGAAGCATAGTGAATGAAATGTTCTAGTTCAGGGCGAGAGCAGGAGACGGCACCGATACAGTCATCAATGTACCGGAAAAAGAGGTGAGGGAGGGGACCCGAGTAGGACTGGAACAAAGAGTGTTCCACATATCCCACGAAAAGGCAGGCATAGCTAGGACCCATGCGGGTACCCATAGCAACACCTTTAATTTGGAGGAAATGGGTAGAGTCAAAGGAGAAGTTGTTCAATGTGAGAACAAGTTCAGCCAGGCGGAGGAGGGTGGTGGTGGATGGGGACTGGTTGGGCCTCTGTTCAAGGAAGAAGCGGAGCGCCCTCAGGCCATCCTGGTGGGGAATGGAGGTGTAGAGGGATTGTACGTCCATAGTGAAGAGGAGACGGTTGGGGCCGGGAAACTGGAAACTGTTAAAATGGCGGAGGGCATCGGAAGAGTCGCGGATGTAGGTGGGAAGAGACTGGACAAGGGGAGAAAAAATAGAGTCGAGATAGGAAGAGATAAGTTCCGTGGGGCAAGAACAGGCTGAAACGATGGGTCTACCGGGGCAGTCCTGTTTGTGGATCTTGGGAAGGAGGTAGAAGCGGGCTGTGCGGGGTTGGGGAACTATGAGGTTGGCGGCCGTGGGGGGAAGATCTCCAGAGGAGATGAGGTCAGTGACAGTCTTGGACACGGTGGCTTGATGTTCGGTAGTGGGGTCATGGTCCAGGTGGAGGTAGGAGGAGGTGTCAGAGAGTTGGCGTTCAACTTCCGCTAGGTAGAGGTCGGTTCGCCAAACAACAACAGCGCCACCCTTGTCAGCAGGTTTAATGACAATGTCAGGGTTGGATCGGAGAGAATGGAGTGCTGCAAGTTCAGAGGGAGGTAGGTTGGAGTGAGTGAGGGGAGCAGAGAAATTGAGCTGGCCGATGTCACGGCGGCAGTTAGCAATGAAAAGATCAAGAGAGGGTAAGAGGCCAGAGGGAGGGGTCCAGGTGGAACGAGAATTCTGAAAGCGGGAGAAAGGGTCAGCCGTGCGGGGGGAAGACTCCTGGCCAGAGAAGTGGGCACGGAGACGGAGGCGGCGGAAAAAGAGCTCAGCATCGTGCCGAGCTCGAAATTCATTGAGATGGGGGCGTAAGGGGATGAAGCTCAGGCCTTTGCTGAGGACTGATCGTTCGGAGTCAGAGAGGGGAAGGTCAGAGGGGATAGTGAAAACGCGGCAGGGGGTGAGATTGGGAGAAGGGGGGTCAGAGGAAAGTGAAGGGGAAGAAGGTTCCGGAGGGGCTTTAGTGTCCAAGAGTTGTTGAAGCTTGCGATCCTTGACATCGGAAAGGAAGAAGAAAAGTTTTTTGTTGAAGCGTCGGATGAGTCTAAGGATGAAATGGAACTGTGGACCCGGACAGCTTTGAGATGCATTCATCTGAGTCACACCTTTGACCGTCTCACCTCCCAGGATGAAAGAACTGTGGCAGAAGAAAGCAGGAGAAGATTTGAAAAAGTAAGAGGAAAAGCAAAAGAATTTTAAGGACAGATAATCTTGGGAGTATTCCTGTGCAAAACAAATAGCTGAAGAAAAAAATGATTTTTGTCTATGAGGATAATTAAAAGTCAATTGATCACTTTACCAAATGTAAGGTTCCCAGCTGTACATAATCAGAGTGACTATAGCTTTCCTCTTTCATTGTGCTTGCATTAAAACAATCATCGTCCAGGAAAGCACACATTGCTCAACACACATTTTATACCAGCCACCAATGTATTAAATAGATGAACTATTTACCTGACCAGTTCCATTGTGCAATTCAGTGGCTGTACATATTGTGGATTAGAATTCCACCATTGGGAAAATTTAGAAATCACAACTTAATTATCTTTGGGACAATTCTCTATCACATTTCCCTTCCTCTTAGTTTTGTTGTTTCTCATTTTGGTATTTCTGCTCTGCATTTCTAGCCTTGAAGTTTTATTACAGTTCACTGAAATATCTGATTATTACAAAATTATACAAATCAGAAAACTAGAACACAAAGGGCTGGATTTTGCCATTGCGGGTTGGGGGCAGGTCAGGTGGTCGGCAGTTCCCACTCCCGCCTCCGATGTCAGGCGGGATAATTTAGCGATTTTGCCCTAATTGGGCACTTGATTCCCAGCGTGTGTGAACCCCTGGCCCAATGAGTCTTTTGGTCCTGAAACTCGCCTCTGATGACGTCATTTATGCAGCTGCATTTAAGGGCTGCAAGCAGCCTTGGTTCATTTTCTGCCTTCGAACTTTTATTTGGGATTCTTCTAAGGGATTTGTGCTGCTGATATGTCAACTTCAAAGTCCAAGGCTGCACCCTGCTTTGATGAGGACTCCCTCCATGCTCTGGTGGAGGGAGCCAGAGCTCAGAAAGGTGTGTTGTTTCCTTCCTCTGGGAGGAAAAAACCTCCCCAGCAGACCAAAGCTGTGTGGCTGCAAGTCGCACAGGAGGTCAGTTCAAGATCAATGTGCAGCAGAACCTGGCTGCAGTGTAGAAAGAGGTTTAATGACCTTCTCCGCACAGGAAAAGTGAGTATGATATCACTATGACCCTCAATCTGCTCCCCATCACCTCTCATCACCAGCACTCTGCATTGTCAACCTCCTCCTCCACATCCCACTTGACCCTTACATCCCTTGCACCCTTAACCATTCCCTCTCTCTCTGTGTACACATTCACTTAACTATTCAACTATGCTGCCCTCACACTCCCTATCACTGTTATGCTATGACAACAACTTACAACACACAGGGAGGGCCCTTGGTCTTGGGACCTCACTCCATCTGTGTCCTTCTAAGCATCTATGTTATGAATTCTCTACACTCACTCCATCATTATCACCCAAACTCCACTTGTATCCCCCAAAAGAGGGAAAGGGCGAACACAGGAGGAGGGCCACCTTCAATAGCCCAGCTCACCAGTGAAGAGGAGGCAGCCCTCGAGATCGTGGGAGCCGAGGAGGATGTGCAAGTGGGGGACGGACAGACGGGCGCATCAGAGCAAGCTGGTGACAGAATAGTTTTGCATCTCTCTCATTTACATTGCATGAGTGATTGATATTGATTCTGATGCTCTAACAGATTGAGTTATGATCATCTGCACAATTCCATGTGCATGCAACGTTTATATCACATGTCGAACTCTTTCCTTTACTCCCCCACAGGACCATCGACAGCCCCCCTCCCCACTGTCCAGGAGGAAGAGCCTGAGCCAGAAGACTCCTCAGAGGAAGCTGCAACCTCTGAAGGCGCAGCGTCACCAGAATTAAGCGCACCCAACACCAGCGCAGACACTCACACCTCGGTGGGACCTTCGGGACATAGAGTAGTGTTATCACCTGGTGTATCACAGCTCACAGAACATTTTGGAGGGGGAGGGCGAAAAGCCAGCTGTCGTGGTGCACATAGGCACCAACGATATAGGTAAAAAAGGGGATGAGGTCCTAAAAGCAGAATATAGGGAGTTAGGAGGTAAATTAAAAAATAGGACATCAAAGGTAGTAATCTCAGGATTGCTACCAGTGCCACGTGCTAGTCAGAGTAGAAATAGGAGGATATTTCAAATGAATACGTGGCTAGAGGAATGGTGCAAGGGGGAGGGATTCAAATTCCTGGGACATTGGAACTGGTTCTGGGGGAGGTGGGACCAGTACAAACCGGACGGTCTGCACCTGGGCAGGGCCGGGACCGCTGTCCTAGGGGGAGTGTTTGCTAGTGCTGTTGGGGAGGGTTTAAACTAAAGTGGCAGGGGGTTGGGCACCTGAGCAGGGAGACAGAGGAAAGCGTGTCAGGAAGGGACAGAAGGTATGGAGTAAAAGGTAAAGTGTTAAAAAAGGAAAAAGCAGGAACTAAGTGTCACAAAACATATTTGAAAGTTCTTTATCTGAATGCACGTAGCATTCGTAACAAAATGGACAAGTTAACGGCACAAATAACTATGTATGGGTATGATCTTGTGGCCATTACAGAAACATGGCTGCAGGGTGACAATGACTGGGAATTAAATATGCCAGGGTATTTAACAATCAGGAAGGACAGGCAGGAAGGAAGGGGAGGTGGGGTGGCTATGTTAATAAAGGAAGGAATCACTGTAATACAGAGAAATGATATTGGGTCAAAAGATCAGGATAATGAAACAGTTTGGGTGTAGATAAGGAATAATAAGGGGAAAAAAACACTAGTGGGCGTAGTCTATAGGCCTCCGAACAGTTGCAACTCTGTTGGACGGAGTATCAATCAGGAAATAGTTGAGGCTTGTAATAAGGGAACATCTATAATTATGGGGGATTTTAACTATCATATTAATTGGACAAATCAAATTGGGCAGGGCTGCCTTGAGGATGAGTTCATTGAGTGTATTAGGGATGGGTTTCTTGAGCAGTATGTAACTGAAGCGACCAGGGGGCAAGCAACCTTAGATCTGGTCCTGTGTAACGAGACAGGATTAATTAAAAATGTCCTAGTAAAGGATCCCCTTGGAATGAGTGACCATAACATGGTGGAATTCCATATTCAATTAGAGGGTGAGAAGGTTGGATCTCAAACAAGCGTGCTAAGCTTGAATAAAGGAGACTATGAAGGTATGTGACTGGAATTAAGTAGAGTGGATTGGGAAAATAGATTAAAGGGTAAGACGATACATGATCAGTGGTGTACATTTAAGGAGTTATTTTACAACTTCCAAAAAATATATATTCCACTGAGAAGAAAAGGGTGTAAAAGAAAAGACAGTCATTCGTGGCTAAATAAAGAAATTAAGGATAGTATTCAACTAAAAACAAGGGCTTATAAGGTAGCCAAATCTGGTGGGAGGATAGAGGATTGGGAAAACTTTAAAAGACAGCAAAAAATAACAAAAAGATTGATTAAGAAAGGGAAGATAGATTATGAAAGTAAATTAGCAAAAAATATAAAAACAGATAGTAAGAGTTTTTATAGTTATATAAAAAGAAAAAGGGTGGCTAAAGTAAATGTTGGTCCCTTAGAGGATGAGACCGGGAAATTAATGGTGGGAAATATGGAGATGGCAAATACACTGAATGAATATTTTGTATCAGTCTTTACAGTAGAGGACACTAAGAATATCCCAACACTGGACAAACAGGGGGCTATAGAGGGGGAGGAGCTAAACACGATCAAAATCACTAAGTAAGTGGTACTCGGTAAAATAATGGGACTCAAGGCGGATAAATCCCCTGGACCTTTTGGACGAGTTAACGGCACAAATAACTACATATGGGTATGATCTTGTGGCCATTACAGAAACATGGCTGCAGGGTGACAATGACTGGGAATTAAATATGCCAGGGTATTTAACAATCAGGAAGGACAGGCAGGAAGGAAGGGGAGGTGGGGTGGCTATGGTAATAAAGGAAGGAATCACTGTAATACAGAGAAATGATATTGGGTCAAAGGATCAGGATAATGAAACAGTTTGGGTGGAGATAAGGAATAATAAGGGGAAAAAACACTAGTGGGAGTAGTATATAGGCCTCCTAATAGTTGCAACTCTGCAGGAAGAAGTATTAATCAGGAAATAGTTGGGGCATGTAATAAGGGAACAGCTATAATTATGGGGGATTTTAACTATCATATTAACTGGACAAATCAAATTGGGCAGGGCAGCCTTGAGGAAGAGTTTATTGAGTGTATTAGGGATGGATTTCTTGAGCAGTATGTAACTGATCCTACAAGGGGGCAAGCAACCTTGGACCTGCTCCTGTGTAATGAGTCAGGATTAATTAATAATGTCCTAGTTAAGGATCCACTTGGAATGAGTGACCATAACATGGTTGAATTCCATATCCAATTAGTGGGTGAGAAGGTTGGTTCTCAAACAAGCGTACTGAGATTGAATAAAGGAGACTATGATAGTATGAGAGCGGAATTGAATAAAGTGGACTGGGAAAATAGATTAAAGGGTAAGACGGTACATGAGCAGTGGTGCTCATTGAAGGAGTTATTTTACAACTTTCAAAAAATATATATTCCACTGAGGTGTTGGAGAAGAAAATTATTAAAGAAATGTCGGAGAAGAAAAACTCATCCAGTTAATGAACTTTAAATTCGCTGACACAGGACTTTTCTGCAATGGGTTGGCAGTCTGCCTTGTCAGACAACGTTGCAACATACAGGGCTCGAGATAACACTGTCACATAGACGAGGCTGATCACATCAACTGTATCCTGACGTTAATTGATTTACTATGCTTAACAATTGTATACATAAAATTGATTGGATTCTAATGACTATCACATGCTCATGTGAGCACGATGTAATCAATGATGGATGTATAAAATACTGTGCCCCAGAGTGACTTATTTGAGAGGTCGGTGACTGCACGCGGGTGCATCAATTCTCTCCCAGAGCGCTCTGAATAAAGTGTACTCCCGCATTTAACCGTATAAATTGGTGTTTGAGTTTTATTGCTCAGTCGGGCTAAGTCGGGTAACGCGTCGACTCTCCTTCACGGTTGGTCCGCTTAAGGCTCCGATTAGCCCCTACAACAGAGGAAAAAAGGGTGTAAAAGAAATGACAGACATCCGTGGCTAAGTAAAGAAATTAAGGATAGTATCCGACTAAAAACAAGGACATATAAGGTAGCCAAACTTAGTGGGAGGATAGAAGATTGGGAAGTCTTCAAAAGACAGCAAAAAGTAACTAAAGGACTGATTAAGAAAGGGAAGATAGATTATGAAAATAAATTAGCAAAAAATATAAAAACAGATAGCAAGAGTTTCTATAGATATATAAAAAGAAAAAGGGTGGCTAAGGCAAACGTAGGTCCCTTAGAGGATGAGACCGGGAAATTAATGGTGGGAAACATGGAGATGGCAAAAATGCTGAACAAATATTTTGTTTCAGTCTTTACGGTAGAGGACACTAAGAATATCCCAACACTGGACAAACAGGGGGCTCTAGGGGGGGAGGAGCTAAATACGATTAAAATCACTAAGGAATTGGTACTCAGTAAAATAATGGGACTCAAGGCGGATAAATCCCCTGGATCTGATGGCTTACATCCTAGGGTCTTGAGGGAAGTGGCAGTTGGGATTGTGGATGCTTTGGTAATAATTTTCCAAAATTCCCTGGACTCAGCAAAGGTCCCGGCAGATTGGAAAACTGCTAATGTAACACCCTTATTTAAAAAGGGTAGTAGGCAGAAGGCTGGAAATTATAGACCAGTTCGCCTAACATCTGTGGTGGGTAAAATTTTGGAGTCTATTATTAAGGAGACAGTAATGGAACATTTAGATAAACATAATTTAATAGGACAAAGTCAGCATGGCTTTATGAAGGGGAAGTCATGTCTGACAAATTTGCTTGAGTTCTTTGAGGACATAGCGTACAGGGTGGATAAAGGGGAACCAGTGGACGTAGTGTATTTAGACTACCAGAAGGCATTCGTCAAGGTGCCACATAAAAGATTATTGCTCAAGATAAAAAATCACTGGATTGGGGGTAATATTCTGGCATGCGTGGAGGATTGGTTATCTAACAGGAAGCAGAGAGTTGGGATAAATGGTTCATTCTCGGACTGGCAACCAGTAGCCAGTGGTGTTCCGCAGGGGTCGGTGCTGGGTCCCCAACTCTTTACAATCTATATTAACGATTTGGAGGAGGGGACCGAGTGTAACATATCAAAGTTTGCAGATGATACAAGGATGGGAGGGAAAGTAGAAAGTGAGGAGGACATAAAAAACCTACAAGGGGATATAGACAGGCTGGGTGAGTGGGCGGAGATTTGGCAGATGCAATACAATATTGGAAAATGTGAGGTTATGCACTTTGGCAGGAAAAATCAGAGAGCAAGTTATTATCTTAATGGTGAGAAACTGGAAAGTACTGCAGTACAAAGGGATCTGGGGGTCCTAGTGCAAGAAAATCAAAAAGTTAGTATGCAGGTACAGCAGGTGATCAAGAAGGCCAACGGAATGTTGGCTTTTATTGCTAGGGGGATAGATTATAAAAACAGGGAGGTATTGCTGCAGTTATATAAGGTATTGGTGAGACCGCACCTGGAATACTGCATACAGTTTTGGTGTCCATACTTAAGAAAAGACATACTTGCTCTCGAGGCAGTACAAAGAAGGTTCACTCGGTTAATCCCGGGGATGAGGGGGTGGACATATGAGGAGAGGTTGAGTAGATTGGGACTCTACTCATTGGAGTTCAGAAGAATGAGAGGTGATCTTATTGAAACATATAAGATTGTGAAGGAGCTTGATCGGGTGGATGCGGTAAGGATGTTCCCAAGGATGGGTGAAACTAGAACTAGGGGGCATAATCTTAGAATAAGGGGCTGCTCCTTCAAAACTGAGATGAGGAGAAACTTCTTCACTCAGAGGGTAGTAAGTCTGTGGAATTTGCTGCCCCAGGAAGCTGTGGAAGCAACATCATTAAATAAATTTAAAACAGAAATAGACAGTTTCCTAGAAGTAAAGGGAATTAGGGGTTACGGGGAGCGGGCAGGAAATTGGACATGAGGCTGAGTTCGGATCGGTCAAGGCCCTGTGGGTGGCGGAGCGGGCCCAGGGGCTGAGTGGCCGGGTCCTGCTCCTACTTCTTGTGTTCTTTAGATTTGAGGTTAGGATCAGATCAGCCATGATCTTATTGAATGGCGGAGCAGGCTCGAGGGGCCGATTGGCCTACTCCTGCTCCTATTTCTTATGTTCTTATGTTCTTATCAGCAGATGGTGGAGACAGGGACAGCAGTGGAGAGTCCTCATCGGAGGTTGCAGGGCGCTCCCAGCTCGGCTCAGCTACATGTGGACCCTGTGCCTCCGGGTCCATCCAGAAGGAGAGCGGTGATGGAACTCCAGGAACAGGTGCAGGAGTGTCTGGCAGGTTTTGTCTCCAGGGTCACTGCGAGTGTGGAGAGGATGGAGGAGTCCATTGCTAACATGAGCAGAGCCTTTGTGGAGGTATTGGCACATGAACGCATCACCACGGAAAGGATGACAACCTCTGTGGAAAGGATGGCTACCTCCATGGTAAGGATGGCTACCATAGAGGAGAGGATGGCTACGGTAGAGGAGAGGATGGCTATGGCCATGGAGGAGCTAAGTCGCCAGGGTCTTGAAAACATGGTCATTGTTCAGAATAGACTGACATCTCTGGAGGAGCAATGGGCAGCTATTGAGCAGAGAAACCAGAGCTTCATGGAAGTTCTCTGGAGTAGGACTGCCAATGCAGAAACGGGTCCTCATGGTCCCCCTGAAGTGCAGCAAGGTCCTGTCAAGCCACTTGCTAGCTCTGAAGTGGGGCTGACCCATGAGAGGGATGTTGGTGGCAGGCAACAAGGAAGTGGGGGCTCCTCTCCAAGCGCTCACACTCCCATGCCACTGCGGAAGCCCTTGGTGAGAGCCCCACCAGAGTCCTCACCCAACTGAGATGGGTGTCTCAGCCCCTGCACAGCCGTAGGAGCAGCAGACTGTTGTCGAACCCTCACAGGCTCGCAACCCCAGAGAATGCCCGCCAAAGGTGTCGAGGCAGGAGCAGCATGAAAGTGAGCAAGGGGCCTCCACATCTGCTGAAGCCACAGGGGAAGCACCACGTAGGAGCACACATAAGAGGAAGATAAAGCACAAGTAGTTACAAGGGTAGTCACTTGGGTGTTCTGTCGTGTTTAATTGTGAAATTCCATCCTTCACTGAATGTTATAAAATGAAGTGTTGGCAAACTTGAAGTTCTGGGCTGTGTCATTTTGCAAATGGGACTTCAACATTGAGGGCTCAGGGCAACTTCGATTTGTCAGTATGGTGGTCAGAGTGATAGGAAGCTGCAGGTTCTTGTCCATTGTTGATGGTGTGGTAAGAAGGTGCGAGCCAAATGTGTTTGATTGGGCAGCCTAAGCAAATCTGGCCAAGATGAGTGCATCCCTTGCATCCCGGGCAGCAATGTTCTCGCATGCTTCTGCCGCTGGTTGATGCGCCTCCGCAAGGACTTGGTTCTTGCTCTCCTCCTCATCCTCATCCACGTCTGAGGAGGCTATGCGCTGAGCCACTTGTCCCTCAGGCAGCTGCAAGCCACGATGCTGTGCCCTGTTGTGAATTGCACAGCAGACCACGATGATTCTGGAGACCCTGGCTGCAGAGTACTGTAGGGTTCCACCTGATCTATCAAGGCATCTGAATCGCATCTTCAGCAAGCCAATGGTTTGCTCGATAATGGATCTGGTCGAAATGTGGCTGGAGTTGTAGCGCTCCTCAGCTTCGTTGGATGGCCTCCTGAATGGCGTCATTAGTCACGTCTTCAGGGGCTAGCCCTTGTCTCCAAGTAGCCATCCACAAAGCTGGTTTGGCGGACTGAAGAGTGGAGGTACACTAGACTGCCGCAGGATGAACAAGTCATGGCAACTGCCAGGGTACTTGGCACAAACATGCAAAAATTCCTTCTTGTGGTTACACACCAGCTGCACGTTGAGGGAGAGGAAGCCCTTGCGGTTGACAAAAAGAGCTGGATTGTGATGGGGTGCCTTAAGGGCCACATGTGTGCAGTCTACGATGCCCTGCACCCTTGGCAAGCCTGCCTTATTAGCAAATCCAACCGCACGCGTGGTTATTCTTGCTTGATTCTTGGAGAAGTTGATGTAATTGTGTGCCTTTGCAAATAGGGCATCAGTTACCTGCGTGATGCAAGTGTGTGCGGCCAACTGGGGGATGCCGCTGATGTCTGCTGTTGATCCCTGGAATGAGCCTGAAGCAAAAAAGTTGAGTGCGGTGGTGACTTTTACGGCCACTGGTAAGGGATGTCCACCCACTCTTCTGGGCTCCAGGTCTTGTTGCAGCATTGCGCAGATGTCACCCACTACCTCTCGCGAAAGTCTCAGCCTCCTTTGGCACTGCTGCTCACTCATGTTGAGGTAGCTCATCCTCCGTCTGTAAACCCTGTTTTGGGGGTATCTCCTGCGGCAACGTGCTTCCCTGTGCTGGCGTCTTTTGGCCTGTGCAGCTTCAGGTGGGTGAGCAGCAGGTTGGTGCTCCTGTTGTTGCTGCTGCTGTTGGTGCTGCTGTTGTTCTGGGTTCTGCTGCTGCCATGGCTGGTCTTCATCTGAATCTGAATCCAGGAGGAAAGGTTCCCATGCTGCTGGTATATACCTCAGTTGAGGAAGCGCTCAGTCAAGGTGGGGAGAGGGTTTTCCCAGGAGGTCACAGTGGAGATGGATCTCAGCTTCAACACTCCCAACATCAGTAGACCTGCAAAAAGTTCTCCAAGACCTGAGAAAAGAAAGTTCTGCCACCTGCAAATGATCATTGTTGAAAACTCCGTTTTTATGGCGCAGCTGCAGCTGTTAGGAAGCCAACCACTTGTGAACCCGATAGGATTAGCTGGCGTGTTCCAGGAGAGACGTGCAGCACGCTGGAAATGTGGTAAACTTTGAAAGGCCTCTCAAAATGGGATTATAGAGGTCGTTAAGAAGCAGTTAAGGACCTATCCCGCCGCTTGGAGGCGGGACTGAAACGGAGTCTGCAAGCCCGCATTTGGGAAAGTTGCGCAGAGGCGGGTTGAAGGCAGGATCGGAACCCGCCGCCATTTTTTTGCAACTTTCCCACCTGACCCCCCTTCAAATCCGCCTCCTCGGGGCTGGCAAAATCCAATCCATAGTGTGCCTGGTCATTGGTGACCTCAATCCAACATGATTCATGACTAAGAATAAAACTCTCCGATTTTGATTCCAGTAGGCTAATCTGGGTAAAACTGGCCTTCACTATTTCTAACTCCCCTTGAAACAGTATTATACAACTTGATTAACCTCAAGAGTTGGAATTCATCAATCTCATCATACTGAAGACCAAACATGCACTTCCCAATACGACTCTATTCAAACTCATCACTGTGTGGTGATTTATCTGCCAATTCTCCTTTAGACCTCGAGAAGACTTGCCTTGCTTCTACTTGTTGTCTTCTATTGTCTTACCGAGGTCAGGAACTTCGGGGATAAAATTCAGTGAATAAAATCAGTGGGACTGATGAGAACTGATTTGATTACATTCCATGAAGTCCAGAGATTATGCTGATTCTCTGACCAAATTTATGTTCCAATCCTATATACCACATAACCTGCAGCTCAAAGGAGGCAATGGCAGCAACAATGCTTTCCTTGACACTTGCTGCGTTGAGTCTAAAATGCATTTTCCTCTCACCCCAGTGTAAGTTGGATGATGTGCTTTTTGTGCACGCGTAATGTCCTTGGCTGAACCCAGCAGAGTATTTCTGATTTCATCTCATTCTAATATCCTGGCCATGTGTCGGGTAGGGTACAACCTGAGAGTCGGTGACTGCAGCAGAATTGGGAGAGATATTGTGTGCTGTTGCAGGCCGTAAAGACTTGTAGTAGTACAAATTCCTCGGGGCAAAAATTGGGTCGCGCCCCCTTTGGGGTGCTAACTTCGCCAGCGCCCCAAAAAAGTTAGTGCCCTCGCGCCCGAAGTTGAATGGTAGTGCCCCAAGCAGGAGGCTGGGCGCTACTGGAAGCGCTCCCCCTCCCTCTTGGGGCGCTCTAGCCCAATATCGCTGCGCTACGTGCCGCAGCTCCACGCGCACCGGCAATTCGCGCTGTGGTACTGCAGGCCTTCCTCCCCTTATTAAAGAGGGGACTTGCGCAGCACGAACTGGGGCCCAGCTGGGCCACCAGGGATCGGGGTGCCGGCAAAAGAGCCCGGCACTCAAGAGGAGTGCCGGGCTGCCCGATCGTGGCCGGCACCCCACGGGGAGATGGCAGAGGGGGCAGGTGCTGGCAGGCGGCCAGCAAAAACAAATGGCCGCCTGGCACCTCCCCTTTAAATATCGCCCCCCTGACCCTGTAGGACATAGCATCCAGCGGTATGTCAGGGGACGTGACCAAAGTTTGCGACCGGGGCGCTGCGCACAGCGATGATGTCATCGCCGGAGGCGCAGCGCCGCGGGACGCTACCAGCTACCGCCACCGCTAACCTCCCGCTGAATTTCACGGGAGGCGTTAGTGGCGCCATGCCAAGGCGCAAAGCAATTGAATTTTGGCCTGCTTACTGCCTATGGCTCCCTAGAAATAAAAAATACTTACCTGAGGTCTCAGGAGATTCCTAATTGCTCCTTTACAGTTCCTCTAACATGAAAGGGCCGCCAGCAAAGCCCCATTTGTATAAGCAGTCTTCTTTCGAGTGCCTGCCAGGTGGAAGGAAGGAAGGATGAATGAACTTGCTTTTATGTAGTGCCTCATCACTTCCTCAAGACATCCCAAAGCGTTTCACATACAATGGATTACTTTCAAAGTGCAGTCAATGTTGTTATTTAGGTAAATGTGGCAGCAAATTTATGCACAGCATGGTTCCACAAATAGCAGCTTAAATGGCGCTGGTTGAGGGAGGAATGCTAATAAGAACAAGGGGAGAGCACTCCACTTACTAGTGCTCAGTGGTGACCTACTTTTTCAGAAGGAATATCAAGAAAAATGTGGGGAAACAACATTATGTGCCCCAGACTCACCAGCGGCAGCATCGAGAGTGGCCCTGGGTGGAGGCTGAGCGCAGAGACCGAGGATTTAAGAGCGGGGAGAGAGAGAGCGGCCCAGACTCACCGGTGGCGGCAGCAGCGAGAGCGGCCCTGGGTGGAGGCTGAGCACAGAGACCGAGGATTTAAAGAGGCGGGGGAGAGAGAGAGAGCGGCCCAGACTCGCCGGCGGCAGCAGCGAGAGCGGCCCTGGGTGGAAACTGAGTGCAGAGACTGAGTGCGGTTTAAACAGAGTGCTGCGAGTTGGGTGCGTCAGGGAGTTACGTGAGGAGTGGAAGGAGGAGCTCCCTTGCTTCGCCTGTTTTTCCTAACTTTTCACCCTGTAGGAATTGGTTCTTACTGTACACCAAGGAGAGTCCGAGAGCGGGAGCAGTCAAACAGCAACAACTGCGAAACCGCTAAAATGACGTCACAACCAGGGAAGGAGCTGATTGGTAAGTAAGACCTGGTGAGTATTTCTACAGTCCAGTCGTTAAAGTCAAAGTAAGGTCTCTAGTTTAGAGTAAGTAGTGTTTAAAGGGAAGTAAGGTCCCTAGTGTATTTAATATTCTTTAATTTAAAGGAAGTAAAGGGAGTAAATTAATGGTAGGACATGGCAGGGCAGCTCGGCTGCGTGGAGTGCTCCTCCTGTGCTATGTGGGAAGTCAGGGACACTTTAGGTGTCCAGGGCGAACACATGTGCAGGAAGTGTCTCCAGCTGCAGCTACTCGAAATCCGCGTTTCGGAGCTGGAGCTGCGGCTGGAGTCACTGTGGAGCATCCGTGAAGCTGAGATCTTCGTGGATAGCACGTTTAACGAGGTGGTCACACCGCAGGTAACGAGTGTACAGGCAGACAGGAAATGGGTGACCACCAGACAGAGTAAAAGAACTAGAAAGGTAGTGCAGGAGTCCTCTGGGTCCATCTCCCTCTCCAACAGATTTTCCGTTTTGGATACAGATGGGGGAGATGGTTTCTCAGGGGAATGCAGCAAGAGCCAAGTCCGTGGAACTAGGAGTGGCTCAGTTGCACAGGAGGGGAGGAAAAAGAGTGGGAGAGCAATAGTGACAGGAGATTCTATCATAAGGGGAACAGATAGATGTTTCTGTGGCCGCAGACGTGACTCCAGGATGGTATGTTGCGTCCCTGGTGCCAGGGTCAAGGATGTCACTGAACGGGCTGCAGGGCATTCTGAAGGGGGAGGATGAACAGTCAGAGGTCGTGGTTCACATTGGTACCAACGACATGGGTAGAAAGAGGGATGAGGTCCTGCAACAAGAATTTAGGGAGCTAGGTAGCAGATTAAAAAGCAGGACCTCAAAGGTTGTAATCTCTGGATTACTCCCAGTGCCACGTGCTAGTGAGTACAGGAATAGGAGGATAGAGCAGATGAATGCATGGCTAAAGAGTTGGTGCAGGAGGGAGGGCTTTAGTTTCCTGCTTCTGGGGAAGGTGGGACCTGTACAAATCAGACGGGTTGCACCTGAACCGGAACGGGACCAATATCCTTGCGGCGAGGTTTGCTAGTACTGTTGGGGGGGTTTAAACTAACTTGGCAGGGGGAAGGGATACGGAGTAGAGCTATAGTAGGGGGTGATGCACAGCCAAATATAGAGGAAAAAACAAGTCAGCCTGGAAGGCAGAGCAAATATGTAACGGCACGGCTGGATGGCATTTATTTTAATGCAAGGAGTCTTGCGAGTAAGGCAGATAAATTGAAGGTGTTGATGAACACATGGGAGTATGATATTGTTGCTATCACAGAGACATGGTTGAGGGAGGGGCAGGACTGGTAGCTCAATATTCCGGGGTATAGAATCTTCAGGCGAGACAGAGGTGGGTGTAAAAGAGGAGGGGTGTCGCAATATTAATCAAGGAGTCAATTACTGCTGTAAGGAGGGGTGATATCTTAGCAGGTTCCTCTAATGAGGCCATACAGGTAGAACTTAAAAAGAAAAAGGGGGCAAGCACTTTGCTGGGAGTATACTATAGGCCCCCAAACAGTCAGGGGGAAATAGAGGAACAGATATGTAGGCAAATCTCAGAGAAGTATAGAAATAATAGGATAATAATAGTAGGGGATTTCAACTTCCCCAATATTAACTGGGATAGTCAGAGTGTGAAAGGCTTAGGGTGCGGAATTCTTAAAGTGTATCCAGGAGAGCTTTTTGAGCCAGCATGTAGAAAGTCCTACAAGAGAGGGGGCGAAACTGGACCAAATTCTAGGGAATGTAGCCGGGCAAGTGGTAGATGTGTCAGTAGGAGAGCATTTTGGTGACAGTGACCATAATTCGGTGAGATTTAAGGTAGTCATGGAAAAGGACAAAGATGGACCGGAAATAAAGGTTCTAAATTGGGGGAAGGCCAATTTTAATATGATAAGGCAGAATCTGGCCAAAGTGGACTAGGATCAGCTACTTGTAGGAAAATCCACATCAGAGCAATGGTCGTCTTTCAGAAAGGAATAGAGAGAGTACAATGCCAACATGTTCCCGTAAGGTCAAGGGTGGGACCAACAAGCCCAGGGAACCCTGGATGTCAAGGGATATACAAGAATGGATTAGGAAAAAAAGGGAGGCTTTTGGCAGATACAAAGGACTAAAAACAGTGGAAGCCCTAGAGGAGTATAGAAAGTGCAGGGGTGGTACTTAAAAAAGAAATTAGGAGAGCGAAGAGGGGGGCATGAAAAAACACTGGTGGGCAAAATAAAGGAAAATCCCAAGATGTTTTATAAGTATATTAAGGGCAAGAGGATAACCAGGGAAAGAGTAGGGCCCATTAGGGACCAAAGTGGCAATCTGTGTGTAGAGCCGGAAGATGTAGGTGGGGTTTTAAATGAATATTTTGCATCTGTATTCACTATGGAGAAGGGTGATGTAGGCATAGAAATCAAGCAGGGGGATTGTGATATACTTGAACAAATTAATATTGAGAGGGAGGAGGTACTAGCGGTTTTAGCAGGCTTAAAAGTGGATAAATCCCCAGGCCCTGACGGGATGTAACCCAGGCTGCTGTGTGAGGCAAGGGAGGGAGATTGCAGGGGCTCTGACACAAATTTTCAGAACCTCTCTGGCCAAAGGGGATGTGCCAGAGGACTGGAGAACAGCCAATATTGTACCATTGTTCAAGAAAGGTAGTAGGGATAAACCAGGGAATTACCGGCCAGTGAGCCTAACATCAGTGGTAGAGAAATTATTGGAAAAATTCTGAGGGATAGAATTAGTCTCCACTTGGAGAGGCAGGGATTAATCAGGGATAGTCAGCATGGCTTTGTCAGGGGGAGATCATGTCTGACCAATTTGATTGAATTTTTTGAGGGGGGTGACTAGGTGTGTGGATGAGGTAGTGCAGTTGATATAGTCTACATGGACTTCAGTAAGGCCTTTGACAAAGTCTCACATGGGAGATTGGTCAAGAAGGTAAGTGCCCATGGGATCCAGGGCAATTTGGCACATTGGATCAAAATTGGCTCAGTGGTAGGAGGCAGAGGGTGATGGTCGAAGGTTGTTTTTGTGACTGGAAGCCTGTGTCTAGTGGTGTACTGCAGGGATTGGTGCTGGGTCCTTTGCTGTTTGTAGTGTACATTAATGATTTAGATATGAATGTAGGAAGTATGATCAGTAAGTTCGCAGATGACACGAAAATTGGTGGAGTGGTAAATAGCGAGGAGGGAAGCCTCAGGCTACAGGACGATATAGAAGGGTTGGTTAGATGGGCAGAACAGTGGCAAATGGAATTTAACTCTGACAAGTGTGAGGTGATGCATTTTGGGAGTACAAACAAGGCAAGGGAATACACAATGAATGGTAGGATCCTAGGAAGGACAGAGGATCAGAGGGACCTTGGTGTGCATGTACATGGATCCCTGAAGGCAGCAGGACAATTAGATAAGGTGGTTAAAAAGGCATATGGGATACTTGCCTTCATTAGCCAAGGCATAGAATATAAGTGAGAAGTCGCACAACACCAGGTTATAGTCCAACAGTTTTATTTGAAATCACAAGCTTTCGGAGCTGCTGCCCCTTCGTCAGGTGAAGTGAAGGAATACGAATCGGCAAAGCATTTATAGACAGAGAACAATGCCTGTGTAGCGTACAATCTCAGATGACTACAGTTAATATATCTGACTGCCTTTCATCACACCTCGGCAGAGAAACAATCAGGTCAGCCAGGAAGGCACCACATCAAAGACATAGCAAGATACAACTGAGACAATGAGGTGGGGTCACAGGGGGTCTAATGTGTCAATGCAGTCTGTATGGAAAACCATAAACTTTAAAATTTTTACTTTTTTTTACTGGAAATCACATGCGAACAAGCCAATGACGACTCGAGTCTGGATGACTCTACGTCATGTAGCGTGACATGAACCCAAGATCTCGGTTGAGGCCGTCCTCATGGGTGCGGAACTTGGCTAACAGTTTCTGCTCGATGATTTTGCGTCGTCGTTGTGTCTCGAAGGCCGCCTTGGAGAACGCTTACCTGCACATCAGAGGCTGATGTCCTTGACTGCTGAAGTGTTCCCCGACTGGGAGGTAACAATCCTGCCTGGCAATTGTTGCGCTGGTGTCCGTTCATACGTTGTCTCAGTGTCTGCATGGTCTCGCCGATGTACCATGCTCCGGTGCATCCTTTCCTGCAACGTATGAGGTAGACAATGTTGGCCGAGTCACATGAGTATGTACCATGTACCTGGTGAGTAGTGTCCTCACGTGTGCTGATGGTATCTGTGTTGATGATCTGGCATGTCTTGCAGAGGTTGCGTGGCAGGTTGTGTGGTATCGTGGTCGCTGTTATCCTATAAGCTGGGTAATTTGCTGCGACCAGTCTAGCCGAGAAGTCCTGGATGTGCGGCACGGGATGGTACCGATCCGGGGTGGTGGCGTCGTTGAGGCGGCGGTAATCCCCGCAGGGGCACCAACCCCTGCCTGGTTTGGGGGCGATGTGGAGTGGGGAGGCCCAGGGACTGTTGGAGCGGCGGATGATGCCGAGCTGTTCCATGGTGGCAAACTCGGTCCGCGCGATCTCCAGTTTGGCCGGGTCCAGCCTGTGGGCGTACACTGGGGGGCCTGTGGTGGGGATGAAGTGTTCCACCCCGTGTTTGGCGGCCTCCGCGGAGAAGGTCGGATTGGTAAGGGCTGGAATTCGGCCAGGAGTGCCGAGTAGTCATCCGTGGCCCGGGCGTGGCACTGTGACGCCATGTCGGCGGGTTGACGGGGGGCATGGTGCCCAGGATGGGGGACATGGTGTTCATGTCCACGAGGCGGTGTCGAGGGATGTCTACCAGTAGGCTGTGGAGGCACAGGAAATCTGCGCCGATGAGAGGGAGAGCACCTTGGCAGTGATGAACTCCCATCGGTAGCGGCGACCAGCGAGGTCGAGGGTGACTGTGCGGGTGCCGTACGTCCGTTTTATCCGAGCTGTAGCAGCAGCCATCGCGGTCCTCGTTTTCCCTTTTGGATGTCGAGGGAGGAGGACCGGGATGATGCTGTGCTGAAATCCAGTGTCGCACAGGAACCGGCGGCCGGTTTTGTCATCCGTGACGTACAGCAGGGAGCTCGCGTGGCCCACGGCCATCGCGGGGGCTGGTACGGGGGCGGACTTGAAAGAGCAGGGAGGTGTGCACCGCTCTGCCCTGGCGCCGAACCGTGCGTGGTAGTAACAGTGGCCCAGGTTAGTGGGGTGCGAAGGCCCCGTGAGCTCGGTGGTGGGCCGTGTGGTCGCGTGGTGGCCGGTGAGGGGCGCGCCCGGGCCGTGGCCTGCCAGGTCCGGAGTGACGTCGCGGCTGGAGTGAGCGGACAGCAGCTTGTCGGCCTCCTCAGCCAGGGCTTCCAGGTCCGTGAGGCCCGGACGCCACGATCGCTGGGCGGAATGCTGACAGGTAGCTGGACGGATTGAACAGCGTGCGGAAGAGGGACCCGGGTGGGCTCTCGTCGGTGAGGGAGAGCATGTGGGAGAGGAGGTCTGACGGTGAGGCATCACCGAGGCCTGGAAGGTCGAGGAGGTGGCAGTTTCGCTGGTATGCCGAGGCCGTAAATTTTTTTTAGGAGCGCGGCTTTAAGCTGTACATACTTGCCCTCCCCTGGTGGGTTCTGCAGCGCTGTCCAGACCTTCGTAACTGTGGAGCTACTGAGTGATGTGACGAGATAGTCGTACTTCGTCCCATCTGTGGTGAAATTCGCAGCCGGAAACGCGACTCGGCTTGGAGAACCAGACTTCGGGCTGTTTTTCCCAAAACTCCGGCAGTTTCACGGAAACTGCATTCGTGTTCCGCCATTGCAGTGCTCGGAATACGTTCTGAGCGTCGGAGTCACCAATGTTGTGGCTGCTGCGAACACGAATTAAGGCCGAGTCGATATGTGGAACACATGGCTTTTAATCACATCATCTTGCTAAGTTGGCTGCTAACCACACTCTCTGGAAGGTTCTGAGGCCCGCCCACTCCTTTTCTCCTGCCTTAAAGGCAAGGTGCCTTAAAGACAAGGTGCCGATTTATTGTCCACGGACGGAAAAGTGGATTGTGCCCGTTTAGGTGGCGATCCGCCACAAGGTAATGCATTTGGGAGGGCTAACAAGGAAGGGAATACACATTAAATGGTAGGACACTGAGTAGCTGTAAAGGAACAAAGGGACCTTGGAGTGCATGTCCACAGATCCCTGAAGGTAGCAGGCCAGGTAGATAGGTGGTTAAGAAGGCATACGGAATGCTTGCCTTTATTAGCCGTGCATAGAAACAAGAGCAGGTGGGTTATGCTTCAACTGTATAAAACTTAGTTAGGCCTCAGCTAGAGTACTGTGTGCAGTTCTGGTCACCACATACAGGAAAAGATGTGATTGCATTAAGCGAGTGAGGTACAGAGGAGATTTACAAGGATGTTGCCGGGAGTAGAGAGAACCTTAGCTATGAGGAAAGACTTGATAGGCTGGGTTTGTTTTCCTTGGAACAGAGGAGGCTGAGGGGGACCCTTATTGAGGTGTATAAAATTATGAGGGGCATAGATAAAGTGGATAGAAAGGACCTATTTCCCTTAGCAGAGGGTCAAAAACCAGGGGGCACAGATTAAAGTAATTGGTGGAAGGTTTAGAGGGGATTTGAGGGGAAATTTCTTCACCCAGAGGGTTGTGGGGGTCTGCAACTCACTGCCTGAAAGGGTGGTAGAGGCAGAAACCCTAACCACATTTAAAAAGTACTTGGATGTGCACTTGGGATGCTATAACCTGCAGGGCTACGGACAAGAGCTGGGAAGTGGGATTAGGCTGGATAGCTCTTGTTGGCCGGCGCGGACATGAATGGGCCGAAATGGCCTCCTTCCGTGCTGTAACTTTCTATGAATCTATGAGTGCTACATAATAATATAAGAACATAAGATTTAGGAGCAGGAGTAGCCCATCCGGCCTCTTGAGCCTGCTCCACCATTCAATAAGATCATGGCTGATCATCGATATCATCCATATTATAAAAAGGATATAGAGCCACTGGAGAGGGTGCAGATAAGATTTACAAGGATGATACCAGAAATGCGAGGGTATACATATCAGGAAAGGATGAACAGGCTGGTCTCTTTATCTTGAAAAAAAAAGACTGAGGGGTGACCTAAAGACATCTTTAAAATTATGAAAGGTTTTGATAGAGTGGATACAGAGAGAATGTTTCCACTTGTGGGGAAGAGCTAAACTAGAGGCCATCAATATAAGATAGTCGCCAAGAAATCCAATAGGAATTCAGAAGAGGCTTCTTTACCCAAAGAGTGGTGAGAATGTGGAACTCGCAACCACCAGGGAGTGGTTGAAAGCGAATAGTCGAGATGCATTTAAGGGGAGGCGACAAGCATATGAGGGAGAAGGGAACAGAGGGTTACGCTGATAGATTTAGATGAGGAAAGCCGGGAGGAGGCTCGAGTGGAGCATAAATACCGGCATGGACTGGTTGGGCCGAATGGCCTGTCTCTGCGCCGTATATCCTATGTAATCCATATGATCTCAACTCTACTTTCCCGCCGATCCCCATATCACTTGATTCCCTTAGAGTCCAAAATCTAGCTATCTCAGCCTTGAATTATTCCAACGACTGATCATCCACAGCCCTTTGGGTAGAGAATTCCAAAGATTCACAACTCTGAGTGAAGAAATTCCTCCTCATCTCAGTCTCAAATGACCGACCCCTTATCCTGAGACTATGCCCCCTAATTCTAGACACTCAGGGGAAACAATCTCTTAGCATCTACCCTGTCAATCCCCCTCAGATCTTGTATGTTTCACCTCTCATTTTTCTAAATCAGAGACTATAGGCCCAATCTGCTCAATCTCTCTTCATAGGACAACCCTCTCATCCCAGGGATCAATCTAGTGAACCTTTATTGCACCGCCTCTAAGGCAAGTATGTCCCTCCCTCAGATCAGGAGACCAAAACTGTGCACAGTACTCTAGGTGTGGTCTCACCAATGCCCTGTACAATTGTAGTAAGTAGTAAGACTTCCTTACTCTTATACTTCCAACCTCCTTGCAATAAAGGCCAACATGCCATTGCCTTTCTAATTGCTTAATTCATGCATGCTAACTTTCTGTGTTTCCTGTACAAGGAGACCTAAATCTCTCTGAACACCAACATTTAATATTTTCTCACCATTTAAAAAATATTCTGTTTTTCTATTCTTCCTACCTAAGTGAATAACCTTCACATTTCCCCACATTATACTCCATCTGCCACCTTATTGCCCATTCACTTAACCTGTCTATATCCCTTTGCCGGCTCTTTGGGTCCTCCTCACAGTTTACTTTCCCACCTAGCTTTGTCAGGTACCTGGTTCAGGATAGGATACAGGCAGCATAGCTTTGGATGAACTAATGTTTACCAGACCATGAAGAATGGGAGAGCATTTAAATAATCAAGTCTGCAGGTGACAAAAGCATGGAGGTTTCAGCAGCAGGTGGCGGAGGCAGAGGTGGAAGTAATCAGGCATTATGATGGGAAGGAAATGGCTTGGGAAGCTCAGCTTGTAGTAAAATAGGGAGGTTGTGAACAGTCTGGTCAAGGCAGTGGCTGAGCAGGGGTGGAATTGGTGGCAAGGGTATGGTAGTTTGTGGTGTGGGCTGAAGATGATGGCTTTGGACAAGTATGAGTTTGTGCGGGAGCTGAAGACAATGGCCAGAATTTTGCCTACCCGGGTGGGTCCGGTGTGGCTGTGGCCATGGCGGGTCGCAACCCTGCTACTGGCTCCATACCGCTCCACAGAATGACTTTACGTTAATAGGGCCTATTAAGCCCACCCTGTGTGTTATCCAGCTCAAATTAAAATGGTGCAGGTCTGGTGACGTTATTCATGACGCGTTTTCAGCCAGGATCATAAAAAGAGACCATGGCCACATTACATTTAAAGGTTAATGTAACATAGTGCTGTCGGCACTACAGCATTGGAGTGCTGCAAACACTGACAATGATTGCACAGAGGCAGAGGGCTGCACCAGGTTCTCCGATGGACTCCCTCCAGAGACCCGGGTTCGAATCTGGCCTCGGGTGACTGTCTGTGTGTGAGTTTGCACATTCTCCCCGTGTCTGCGTGGGTTTCCCTCCGGGTGCTCCGGTTTCCTCCCACAGTCCAAAAATGTGCGGGTTAGGTGATTTGGCTATGATAAATTGACCCTTAGTGTTAGGGGGGGATTAAATATGTGGGGTTACAGGGATAGGATGGGATATGTTAGGGGGGAATTAAATACGTGGGGTTACGGGATAGGGTGGGATATGTGTCGGTGCAGGCTCGATGGGGATTCTGTGTGAGGGGGCAGGGACAGGGTACTGGATTTGGATGATCAGCCATGATCGTATTGAATGGTGGAGCAGGCTCGACGGGCCGAATGGCCTACTCTGCTCCTAGTTTCTATGTTCTATGTTTCTATATGCTTATGGAGGGAGTCAGAGCACGCAGGAAGGTCTCCTTCACTTCCAAAGGGTGGAAGAGACCGCCCCAGGAGACCATAACAGCCTGGTTAGAGATTGCAGAGGAGGTCACCAGCAGGGATGTGGTCAGGAGGACCTGGGAGCAGTGCAGCAAATGTTTCAATGATCTAATTAGATCAGGAAACGTGAGTACAAAGCCACACTCAACTTCATCCTGCTGTGCCTCTCAGCACATCCTCATCACTCTGCCTTCCCAACCCTACTCCTGCACATCCTTACTCACACCAACAGACATTGCACGTCCACCTATCCCTCTCTCTCTCTATCTACAGCATCACATTCCCATCTCACTAGCCACCCCTCACACTCACCCTCATCCTAGTGCAATCATACCAACTAACAACACATAAGGAGGCCACTTGGCTTTGCCACCCCACTCCATCATAGTCTCCCTCTAAAGATCTAACCCATCCATTCCTTACA
Organism: Squalus acanthias; assembly: GCA_030390025.1. Classification (NCBI taxonomy): domain Eukaryota; kingdom Metazoa; phylum Chordata; class Chondrichthyes; order Squaliformes; family Squalidae; genus Squalus; species Squalus acanthias. The sequence continues at coordinate 229,477 of JASTWF010000675.1, forward strand.
CTCATTCCATCACTCTCACTCAACCTTCTCTTCTTTCCCTCCTTGCAGGAGAATAAGCTAATAATACTTTAAATTGGGTCGCCCGCCTCTGCGGTTGGGTCGCTGCCACGCTGACAGATACACCCGAGGGAAAGGTGCATGGGGGTGGGATGACAGCGGGTTCCCGACCCGCCTCCCTAAAATATCAACTTTCGCACCTGACCTGCTTCCGATCGCAGCCGCAACCACCCTGGAAAATTCTGGCCAATGGCATCGTTCTTACCAATGTTTAGCTAGAGAAGATGTGGCTCATCCAAGACTGGATGTCGGACAAGAGTCTGAAAACACAGACACAGTGGAACGGTCAGGATATTTTGGTGGAGAAGTAGAGTTGGTCTTGTCAGCGACATGTGGAAGCTGTCCCCATGTCTTTGATGATGTTACCAAGAGGCATGTAGATGAGGAAAGGAGGGAGCCAAGGATAACTCTTTGGGGACTCTAGAGCAATGTTCCCGTAATTACTTTTTGGCGCATGCGGCCCCTTTAAGGGGCTGCGCAGGCCATTCAAAACTACCGCCCATGCACGGTTTTTGCATTGGAAAGCCGGAAGGCTGGCTGCGTGGGTTCCCTGGAGCACTGCACAAAGGGAAACATTGCTCTGGGGTAATATTCTGAAGGTGGGAAGAGAAGGCATTGCTGGAGATGCTCTGGCTATGAACGAATAGGTAAGAGTGGAACAAGTGAGTGTTTTTCAAATGGATTTTGTCAATGGAAGCCTTGCCTGCAGTTGCATACTTTTAAAGACTTGAGGCCCACATTCTTTCGCAGCACAAACACTTGAGCACCCAGTGCAGTCTAGTCAGAAAATATCAGATGTGTGCTGTTGGCACACTTTCCGAGTAACCATTCTGCTCCAATTTTTAGCCATCTCCCCAAGCCCTGTATGGGCTGTCCACAGGTGGATAGCAGGGAAAATCTATCCTTTAATTATTTTAGTTTATGAACACGAAAGAAAAAGTTAGATTTATACAGGTCTTTATCACACGGGCAGGTTCTCCTAGTATGAGGCATACATCCTTGTCCATACAAGTTTACTTCTTCTGTCATGATTTTTGAGTCGCGCTTTTTGTGTCGACATTTTATAATGGCTAAACCCTATTTCCTTGTTGTGCTGCAGTTGCAAGTCTCCATCACTAGGTGGTGCTGTGCTGGAAATCATCCAGGTCCATACATCATTTGTTTTTTTTACCGTTTTTGGGGGTTTTTTAATGTAAATTTCAGGTTTTTCACCCAATGTTAAAGGTACAATAAGTCCTAGCCTGTTGGTTGCAATCACCCAATTTCAGGCACCAGGCTGTGATCTACCTGTTCCCCACCTTGTATGGTCTATCCTTGATCATAGTGCATGAGGCCTACCTGCCTAATCCATTTTTGGCCATTGAATTGACATTGCGACTGTCTCCTGCCCCTATGTTTCATATCCTTGTTCATAATGGTCAGGTCTTGAGCTTACCAATCAGTTTGCACGCCTCACGTCGGAAACCCTGACCTCATGATCCCCAACCCTTGTCATTCTAATTCCTCAATGATCTCTACCCTTCCACCTCCACAAGACCCAGATCTCAACTCTCAGGTGGTCTCCATATTACCGCAAGCAAGGTCTGCACACCTTGTTCCTCCTGGATACCAGCCACCTGGAGACTGGGGCCAAGGAAATTACTGGTTTAGTAATATCCCTCTCCTTGCCACACTTCTTCTGATATATGGAGCCATGTTTGGGGCAGATGGAGGACGTGCCCTGGGCAGGTTCTCAGGAAACTTGGCGTAAAGGCTGGGAGCTGGCATATCTGGGTCCTGACCCAATTACTGAGCCTTCCATTGCAATCCTGGCGAATTTATAATAGGAGTGCTCCAGAAAGGCTCTTGGAAATTCAGGACTTCTTTTATTTAATTCAAATATTAAAGAGGCTTTTTTGTTTTTGAACTTACTTTTCACATCAGTGTGGGCGGTGCAAGTAGATCTGCCACAGGTGGAACCATACTTCAGGATCATGATCATCTACAGTGTATTTGCAGACTCGCCCTGAGCAATGCAACAGGAGGTCTGCTGATAATGTATTAAGGGGCTTACATCTAACTTACATTTCTTGGGTTCCCTCTTCCAAGGACTCCCCTCCTGCTTTCAGATCGCGGGACCTGTTCCCGTCCTAATGAACCTCCATACCACTCTCCCAGTGTTCCTGGACCCCAGGACCTTCCTCCCAATGCTCCCAGAGCCCCCTCTGTGCAGGGCTTGTGGACCCTAGGGCCTCTATCTCAGTGCTCAGACTTCCTCTCAAAATACTGCTAGATTCTAAGAACCTATCCAAGTACCTCCAGAACCCGAGCCCCATATCCAGTGCGCCCAGAGACCAGGGTCACCCCCAGCGCCAATAAGTCAGTGTTCATAATAACACAATTTGGTATTACGCCTCTGTTCTTATAAAAGGTCTGACTTGATATATATAATATATATGTTTTCAATATCGGTCCACTGGTTGTAATTTGAGAAAGTCAGCCACGTCAAGCTGGTAAATTATGATTTCACTTTCATTTCCCACTATGTGTTTTAATTTTCTCGTTCAGAAGAATATCTGACCTTTGAGTCATCAAAGGAGAAAAACAAATTTCTGAAAATCACTTCACAATAACACCTGTTGACTTCAAATTAATTGTATGTTGCAGGGGCAGTTGGGTTGTGACAATCACTGGAATGTTGTACTCTTTCATTGTCTCCAGTATGCTGTTTCAGATGCCGGGGTCTGAAATCTAACCAAACCTGCTGTCCTGTGAATTTAACTCCTTGAGAAACTAGGTTTAGTCCAACAGTAGCATTTTCAACATATATTACATGATTGGTTTCCCCTAAGTGGACATAGGGGGAGAAATTCGGTATCGCCCCGTTTGGAGTGCAATTACGGCCGGGCGCCAAAGTTAGCGCCTGCGCTAATTATCGCCTCCGACTGCAAACTTGGCTTCTATCGCCCCTGGAGGTGATTTGAGCACTAAATCAGGCACTACACACCTCTCTTAAGGCCTAACGCCGAGGAGCGAGACGCTACCTCAGAGCGCGGCGAAGCTCATGTAATGTCAGTCAGCAATGGAACACACACACAATGGGCACGGGCAGTTCTTAAAGGGGATGGTTAATCTCGCTTTCCATCCACATCCTGCTCATTGCAGCCTTGAATCTCGGCCTGGAGAGACCTGCACAACAAATGTGCATGAAAGAACAATGGAGAGTCCCAGCAAAGAGCTCAGAGTGCAGCCCCCACAATCTCTGCTAAATCGATACAAGGAATGGCAAATCAAAATGAACCTGCAAAGTGCTGCTCAGTACCCAAAACTCCTTCACACAACGTTGAATCTCTCCAGAAGTCTCTCCCTCTCTCTCTCAGATTGCGTAGTTCAAAATGGCACCAACATAAAAGGCCCAGGAAGCGGTCACGTTTAAATAGCGCTCCCCCTTTCCCTTCATGACTGCAGAATGCTCCCCTCAACCTGTCGTTGCTAGCGTCAGGCGGTAAGGCAGGGGGCACCACTCAATATCGCTCCGGGGCGATACCGGGGCGTTGCGCACTCGAGTGACGTCATGATCAGGCGGCGCAGGAGATCGTGGCGGTAGTGTTTAGCGCCGCCGCAAAATGTCTAGTTAATTTCGCGAGCGGCGCAAACTTCGCCGAGCCTGGGCGTAGATGCTTTGCGCCCATTAGCGCCCTCTTAAGGTGCTAACGGGAGGCGCAACCAACTGAATTTTTCCCCCTTAGTCTCTTCTAGAATCGATGCAAGGTAGGTCAAATCAAAATGAACCTGTAAACTGCTTGCTCAGTACCAAAACTCCTTCACACAGCATTGAATCTCTCAGAAAGTCTCTCTCTCTCTCTCAGAATGCGTGGTGCAAAAATGTCGCCCACAAAAAAAGGCAGGAAGTCGGCCGCCTTTAAATAGCGCTTCCCCCAGTCTCTCCCTGACTGCAAAACGTTCCACTCTACCTGTTGTTGCTAGCGGCAGGTGGAAAGGCAGGGGGCCACTCAATATCCGGTCCGGGGCGCAACCGGGGCGTTGCACGCTCGACTGACGTCACGATCTGCGGGCGCAGGAGATCGTGGAGGTAGTGTTTAACGCCGCTGCAAAATGTTGGTGAATTTTGCGAGTGGTGCAAACATCGCCGCGCCTGGGCGCTAGTTGCTTTGCACCCTGTTAGCACCCTGAGAGGCGCTAATCCACCGAATTTTTCCCCATACTCTTAACTCCTGAAAGCTGACCTTGAGCTCCGACCAGTAGGTATCTGGCAGGACTGGGATCAGCTTTGCTGAACCTTGATGATGAGCTTCCCACTCTCGGTGGTGCTCGGGTACGGTTGCCAACTTTTGTTGGACGTTATTCCTGGAGGAGTGACATCCGATCATTGACACCCAATCACATTACAACTATTCCGCAATTTGCAAATGTTATTGTATTTACTCTATAAAGGTTGGGGCCCCTGTAGTTGAGTGTCTTTGCTCATGGTTTTGTGACAGCAGTTGTCACATGAACTTACGAACATACGAATTAGGAGCAGGAGTAGGCCACTCGGCCCTTCGAGCCTGCTCCGCCATTCAATAAGATCATGGCTGATCCGATTACTCCACATTCCCGCCTGCCCCCGATAACTTTTTCATCCCCTTGCTTACCAAGAATCTATCTACCTCTGCCTTAAAAACATTCAAAGACTCTGCTCCACGCCCTCTGAGGAAGAGAGTTCCAAAGACTCACGACCCTCTGTGAGAAAAAATTTCTCCTCATCCCTGTCTTAAATGGGCGACCCCTTATTTTTTAAACAGTGACCCCTGTTCTAGATTCGCCCACAAGAGGAAACATCCTCTCCACATCCACCCTGTCCAGACCCTCAGGATCTTATATGTTTCAATCAAGTCACCTCTTATTCTTCTAAACTCCAGCGGATACAAGCCTAGCCTGTCCAACCTTTCTCATAAGACAACCCGCCCATTCCAGGTATTAGTCTAGTAAACCTTCTCTGAACTGCTTCTAACGCATTTTACATCCTTCCTTAAATAAGGAGACCAATACTGTTACACAGTACTCCAGTGTGGTCTCACCAATGCCCTGTATAACTGAAGCATAACCTCCGTACTTTTTTATTCAATTCCCCTCGCAATAAACGATAACATTCTAAGAGCTTTCCTAATTACTTGCTGTACCTGCATACTAACCTTTTGCGATTCATGCACTAGGACACCCAGATCCCTCTGCATCTCAGAGCTCTGCAATCTCTCACCATTTAGATAATATGCTTCTTTTTTATTCTTCCTGCCAAAATGGACAACTTCACATTTTCCACATTATACTCCATTTGCCAGATCTTTGCCCACTCACTTAACCTATCTATATCCCTTTGTAGCTTCCTTATGTCCTCTCACAATTTACTTTCCTACCTATCTTTGTGTCATCAGCAAATTTAGCAACATACCTTTGGTCCCTTCATCCAAGTCATTTATATAAATTGTAAAAGTTTCAGGCCCAGCACTGATCCCTGTGGCCACCACTCGTTACATCTTGCCAATCAGAAAATGGCCCATTTATGCTACTCTCTGTTTCCTGTTAGCTAGCCAATCTTCTATCCATGCCCAATATGTTACCGCCCTACACCATGAGCTTTTATTTCCGCAATAACCTTGAGAAGTTCTGAGAAGCAGAGATCACCTTTCAAAGTTTATCTTACTTAAAACCCTGGTTTGTGACCTCTCCCTTGTCCCTCTCAAACCAAACATCAAATTCAATTATATTATGATGCCACCTCTATTCAGGAGGTATACTCTGGAACTTTTCTTCCCCGCCCACCATATATTTCTGGGCAGATGAACAGAAATGTTGAATTAAAAGAAGTTCCCCATAAAATCTCAGAATCTACAGTACAAGTGAACGTCATTCAGCCCATCCTGCCTATGCAAGCTCTAGGAGTATTCTATTGCAACGCTATCTGATTTTTAACATATATTACTGTTTGTAAAGCTACTTCCAGCGCATGTGCTAATTAATCACAATTCTATGGTTAACTTGCATTAGAAATTGAAACTGGCATTTTTGTTCACAGAAAGAAGAATTTCATGCTTGCAAGCCAGATATATCTGGCAACATTGTCCCTTTCTCTGGCTTCCACTAGATTTTGATGTTCCCCAGGCAGAGTGAAGAGGAAACAGGGGCAGAGAATCAGGTCTCCACCTCCACTGGGCAATTTACCACTGGGCCTGAGCCTAGAGTAGGTGGAGCCCAGTGCAATGACACGAGAGGGGGCAATATTGGCCTCCCGCCTCATTTTGCTCCCCCACTGCAGTTGGGTGCTGCAGCATTAGTGCACCTGGAGAAATCTGATGGCCTAAAGCCACCAAGGATTCGAGTCCTGAGGCAGACGAATGATTAGAGGCAGAAGGTAGGATTTTCACCCCCATTGAGGATCTTTGGGCCTCAGACCTTCTGGCTGGAAATCGTGCACTCTTGGTTCTGCCCAGGTACTGCACCCGTTGGGTATCAGCAGATGCCCTTAGGGAAATCTACTCAAGGTGTCAGGAAGTTGCCAACATAAAATCTCAAGAAGAAAAATCAAAATTAAGCAAAAATAATTAAAACTAGAACAAGAGTGTTACAGCGTAGTGGGGTAGGCTCATAACTAAAACTGCCAATGAAAAGCCACTAGGGACGTTACATTCCTCAGCAGTATTTGCAAAGTCTGGGTTCCCCTCCTGGATCAGTGGGTACTATGCCATGTTTGGTGTAGTAGTGTGCCTACAGACTGCAAAGTCCCAGCTGAGGACACAGTGTAGAACTACAATTGGCCTCAGCGGCCCCAGCCTTGGAAGAGCGGGAAAGAATTGCTCCTTATTGCTGTTGAGTGAGTCCCTGCTGTAAAGTGTGTGCATATGGATGATGAATGCGTAAAGGATCAAGCTCCACTGTGATATCCTCCGTGGCTTATTTGGCTCATTGAGGTGACAAACGACATAGTAAAGGTTCAAACATTATCTTTCAGGTGAACCAAGGGACAGTAGGTAGAGTCCACCATATTTTGAGCTATGACTTAGTTTATTCTTACAGAGTGAAAACAATTAGGTGGCGATTTTCGCCGAATACTTTAGGCACTAAAGAGATAGCCAAGATGGGGGCCTTAAGCTGAAATGCCGGTTTAGCCCACGTTAACGCAAGCGCTATTTTAGTAAGGAGTTAAAGTCAGCGCTCGGAATGGCTGCTCGGGAGGCTGATTGCCTCTTTAAATGCCTGCTAGTGCTCATTATAGAAGCTGCACGGCATGTTGGTGGCTAGCGCTTCAACTAACGCCCTCCTCCTAACAGCGACCAGCTGTTTGGGAGTTAAGCACGGCGTTGATGTCGATTTCAAGCACTACTTAAAGGGATACTCACCACTTAAAGGGATAATCACCCTTTCATGGTCATTGCTGCAGGGGCGTGCAGAGGACTCTGAAACACATCGGGAGACTTTCAGGGACATTTGTTAACACTCGCGCAACATTTATTCTGGAAATTCTCTGAGGACTTCAACTAAAAAGATTAAGTGCTGGCTATTCCACTTTATGAGTCATCAGGAGAAAGGGAGTGGTTGGTCATCAGCATCTTGCTAGGGGTCCCCCTTGATCTGCAGGGGAATGGGAGGAGGACATGAGGCCAGGCAGAGCAGCACCAGCTGCTGCAGGAGAGAGGGATAGGAGGGCGAGGTGGCGTCCTACCCCCCCCCCCCTTGCGAGTACAGAGGACATGCCTCCTCCTCTGGACCTCCTCCACCAGGACCTCCAGTGCCACATCCGATAACCTGTGCGCCCTCTCCCTCAGTCCCTGAGCCATCCTGCAATGTGCCAGCCAGAGCACTCCACACCTTCAGTGGAAGTGGGTGCGAGGAGCCCACATATACTGCTGCACAAAAATTGCGTCTAATCAGTACTTGAGTGCTAAACCTGCAGGCTTTTGGATCAGATAATCATCAATTAGCCCGGAAATTGCGTGTGGACTTTTGTATAGGCGTTTCTTATTAGCACCCATTTAGCGCCTGTTTTCACCCTTTGGCCAAAATAAACCCCTTAGAAATGTTATTGGAATGTATATTATTAAGAATTTCTAAGCTTCTTTTACGACTGCCTCTATATGGAAACTAATCAGTTACGAGCAACTTCACATGAATAGCACACATCCTGTAATTGAAACATGCCTGTCTACATTCCAGTTCCACCTAATTGAATGCGATGACATCTCGGTATCATGCTGCAGGGTAAAGTATTTTGAATGTCACAAGAAAGTAGACTTATGCTTTTACGAAATGTTTTTATGTTGGTACAGACTTTTTAAGAAATCATACAAAGTAAATTACTTAGGCTGGATCTTGCTGGAAAAATAATGGCATGTTAACAAGGCACACCATTATTAATGTGCAAATCGACCAGCAAGTTTAGGGTATTAAGAGATATGGCGTGAGTTGCGAATCTCCAAATCTTGCTGGTCAATTTATGGCGCTCCACTGTTTGCTTCACACAAACGGCATTTCACCCTTAGCCTCCCCATTATTTTTAAGAATTTGCTGGATTTGCATATTAATTGGTCATTAAACAGGCCACAGAAAGTTAAGTCTGGTAATTAACAGCATAAGTACCTTTAACAATATGATAATTGTTAATGCAATGTGTGGAAATTGACATTATACTTAGCATGCTGGGTAGAATAAAATGGCCAAGTAAAAATAAGCTATCAAGGGGTTAAAGGAACAAACTTGCTTAGGTTGTAGTTAAAGCAGAGAAGCAATTGTGTCACAACGTGTCTAGGACCAAGAGACCTTTCATAATACCCACCCACATTGAGGATGTGATAACAGCTGCATTGACTCACGAGCACAAGGGAGGCATAAGGCTATAGAATAGATAAACTATTAATGACTGTCGCTAGACAAACAAGATTCGGACATTAAGTAAGCTGATCATTTCTGTAACAAGATTCGGACATTAAGTAAGCTAATCATTTTTGTAACAAGATTCGGACAGAACCTCCTGACATGATATATGATTAACTAACCTTGTCTGGAGATATTTCTGTCCTGCTGACCTTTTGATTGACCTTGTGCAAACCCTTACTTTGTGCAAACTGATACAATACCATTACACGTGATATATGGAACACTTGCTTGTTTGAGTGTATAAATATGCTGCATTCGCTGATGTTCTTTGGAGTTGTTGACCTGGCCTTTGACAAGGCAACTCTCCCCTTGTGCAAGTAAAAAAATAAACTAACAATCTGACGGTTTTACTTGTGTTTAGAGTCTTACTCGGAGTCGAGATTTCGACAAATGCCAATCAAATTCTCTGGCCCAGAAATAGAACAATTTAAACTTTGGACTCTCATTCCTTCAGGTGGTAAATTGTTCTTAGAGATTTAAAAAATATAAAAAATAAATGTTCTTACTTTTCCTTTGTCTCTTCTTTCTCCCTCTCTCTGAATCCAATCTTTCTTTCCCTCTCTTATTTCTCGTTCTGTACCTGATTTGACTCAATTCACCTCCTTCTCTCAGTTATTCCTCCTTTCTTTCTTTCTCAATCCTTAAATCTCGTTGGTTAAGGAGATTGACCTACTATTTACGGAAATCCCAGATGCCCTGTTGCCCTCACCACACCGTTATTAGCTCGCACTTCCAGCAAGTTGCAGAGCAAAATATTTTTGAGCTGAAGGGTGCAGCAAAAGTCTAAATAATTGGTACCCCACTCCAGCAAATGTATACATATATTTAAATGAAGGCCAGCTGCAACCCTGAATTTCCTGGTTTTATGCTTGCAATGCACTAGGTTTTTAGAATGAGAAATGTAAAGCACAGGATTAGCTGAGACAGACAGTGGTGAGGATTTTTTGAACTGAAAAAGTGCTTTTTGACTAGCAATCACTGCAGCTGGGAAGAAATTTATGGAGTGTTCTTTTTTTTGGAATGCAGCCTACACAGCTTTGGAATTGTGTCTGACTATTTGTGGAGGTGTGAGACCAATGGCAGATATTGACACCCACCCACAATGAGCAGGTATGACATTCATTACAAAGACTCCTTTTGTATGCCATTATCACAGAGGAGGAGGAGCAGGTACTCCTGAGATATTAGCTTCCCTCTAAAGAATATTCAAGGCAACACAGAGGAGATATTCATTAGATTAACCAAGAAGGCAATGGGGCAGCTGTGCCAGATACTACACGAGGAGCTGTCTGTACTGCTCTATCTGTGGCTATGAAGGTGATAACTGCACTCAAATTTTATGGAACAGGGTCATTTCAGGCAGCCATGGGGATCTCTGTAATATTGTTGGGGATGTAGTACAGACATGGGTTTGCCAGGTGACGGATGCACTTTAAAGCAACATTGGGAAATTCATTGGCCTAGAAATTAGATAGTGCCCGAATTGGGATGCGATCCCCGGTCATGCGCATAATGAGGCTGGCAGCAGGACCATGGCAAATTGTTCCATTGGCCTCACCATTCGCAACGGTGGGGGGGGGGGGGGGGGAGGTGTGGACAGCAAGATTGGCCTCAGGAGAGACTAGGAGGGAGGCAATCGGGGGCTGGGGTTGTGGGGGGTGGGCGGGGGGGAGAGCGCGGGTGGTGGCCGGCAGTGACCCCTGGTTTTAATGCGGAGCCAGGAGCAGCACTCCTGTTCCTCCTGGTTCCACAATAAGGCAAGTAAAAAAAATGTTCAACTCACCTTTGGCATATCCGCCTCCAGCAGTCCCTTTAAGAACCGCTGGTATGGCTACTGAGTGCCTGTAGAAACTGACTGCAGCATGCACGCCACATACTGTGGTGATTCGCAGGCCAACTTGGCAAAGGGGCCTGAAACAGGCATTGGACCCGATTTGCATATGCGATGGGCCTAACACCAGTTTCAGACACGTGCCCTGGACGCTGACTGAGCAGCTCTAACCGATACGGCCGCCATTTTGGACCGTTAAGTGCCTGTTTTACAACTGTAAAACGGGCGCAGGCCATTGGATTTCTAGGCCATTGACTTTGGTGTCACAACAATGCATTGGCAAGATAGTGCCATACAGTTTTATAGGGTTGCTGAATCTCCCAAGATCCAGAATGCAATAGAACCCATGTTGCTTTGCAAGCTTATACTTCCAACCTCCTCAACAGCAATAGCTTCCATTTCCTGAATGTCCAGATGATGTGTGACAACATGCTATGGATCCTGCACGTCGGCACCAAATTTGCTGGAAGTTGTCACAGTGCATTCATCTTTTGAATTTTGACCCTCTCTGAGCTCTTTAAGGAAGAAAATTATGACAGTGGATGGCTTGTGTCGACCCCTGCTCCCATGGATAATAACTCTATTAAAAGCTGCCTGAACAGCAGCAGAGGCGAGCTACAATGAGGTACATGCCTCTACCAGAGCGGCCATCGAGAGTTCCATTGAGGACTTATGAAGGAGTTTTTGCTGCCTTGACAGGTCAGGAGGGGCCCTGCAGTATGCCCTGCATAGTGTTAGCCTGTTGTTGCCTGCACAGCTTTGCCATATAAAAAGGCCAAGACATGAACATTACAGGAGAAGTTGCCCTAGCTATTTTGGGGGCAGAACAACACGAAAGAAGGCATCAGCATGACTTCACTTAGAGGCCTCCCCAGTGACTGCTGCATGGGCATCAGAGAACAACTGATCATTGAAGTCTATATCATTATGTTAATTCCTTCTATTTCACCTTCAAATAAAGGGCCAATCCTTCAATCCAGTACCCATACTAAAACACGACAACACATCAGACCTATTTGCTCCTTCATCACCATGCCAGTAATAATCACCCAAGTGAATAAGACAGTACCAAATAAGTGCACCCTTTTCTGATTCACTTTAACCTCCATGAGTAACAGAGCATGACATAAGTGCACATTCCATTTTACTGAAAAAAACTCCAAAGTGAACACAAGCAAACCTTCTTTTTCCTAACACCGTGCTTTCCTTTGGTGGTTATACATGCCTTTCTTTCACCTATTCTAGTGCTTCTTCTAGGTGCGACCTGATGGACATCATCCTGAGAGGTGGTTGGCTGCTCCTGTGCTACAATAGGCCCTGTTGGAGGTGGGGGGGGCGCTGGTGTGGCGGGTGGGATTCTGAGGTGAACCTCCTCCCATGGCAGCTTGCACCTAGGAGGGAGCTGCTCCTGGCCACATCTCTGGAATTTATGCCTGGGAAACTTGGTATCACATCCTATGTGCCACTGGTGTGGTGTTCTGAGGAGGAAGGCCAGAGGCCTGGCATGTATTGCTGTTCTGCAAAGTGAGGCAATGCGGAACGAAAATATACCCTCTTGTGTACATGGAATTAAACCTGCCTCTTTGTGAAAGCAGTTAGTTTACCTGAATTCATCCCCTCTACAAGGAGGCAGGCTTAATTGTCTGTACAGAAGAGATTATATTTTGCATTCCACTTTTGTTAGTGGCATTGGTGTGGAACTGAGAAATTGGGCAGAAATCATAATTGGCAGGCACCTTTTGGTAGGCATAAAGGGGTAAAAAGTTGGTTGGTAAGCGCCGCCCATTAGCGCCTCTGGGGGGCACTAACGACTTACCGCCCGTGCGTAGCAATTTTAGCGCCGCCTGCGAAATTGAACTGGCAGTTTGCGGTGGCGCTAAACACTACCACCACGATCACAGTTCAGGACCAGGACCAGGACGTCTCTGCCGGTAGTGAAGGTGACAATGGCTCTCAATTTCTATGCCGGCGGCTCTTTCCAGGCTTCAACAGGGGATATTGCGAACATCTCCCAATTCGCTGTTCATTGCTGCACCCGGGAGGTCATAAATGTTCTGTACAAAAGGAGAGGGGAGTACATTTCATTCCCCATGACACAAGACAAACAGCATATGGCTTCGCTGGGATAGTGGGCTTCCCCATGGTTCAGGGAGCCAGTGACTGCACGCACATGGCATTGCGGGCACCTCAATAAAAGGCAGAGGTTTTCCGCAACCGCAAAGGCTACCACTCTCTGAACATGCAGTTGGTGGGTTTTTTTTTAATTCGTTTTATCAGATGTGGGCGTCGCTGGCAAAGCCAGCATTTATTGCTCATCCCTAATTGCCCTTGAGAAGGTGGTAGTGAGCCGCCTTCTTGAATTACTGCAGTCCGTGTGGTGAAGGTACTCCCACAGTGCTGTTAGGGAGCGAGTTCCAGGATTTTGACCCAGCGACGATGAAGGATCGGCGATATACTTCTAAGTCAGGATGGTGTGTGGCTTAGAGGGGAACTTGGAGGTGTTGGTGTTCCCATGTGCTTGTTTGCTGCCTTTGTCCTTCTAGGTGGAAGAAGTGGCGGGTTTGGGAAGTGCTGCCGAAGAAGCCTTGGCGAGTTGCTGCAGTGCATCTTGTAGATGGTACACACTGCAGCCATGGTACACTGGTGGTGGAGGGAGTGAAAGTTTAAGGCGGTGGATGGGGTGCAAATCAAGCGGGTTACTTTGTCCTGGATGGTGTCGAGCTTCTTGAATGTTGTTGGAGCTGCACTTAGGTGCAGGAAGGGAGCAAGGAATGGAGACAGTATACTTAGATGGAAAGTGGGAAGGGCTCGTGTTGTGAGGGGGAAGTGCTATGAGAGAAGAGAGAGAGATGAACATACCGTTGCTGTTCCCAAGGGGGTCAACCTCTCTGACTGCCACTGCGCCCATGATTATTCTGTGAACTCGCTCCTCCAGCTGTGCAAGGGGGTGCAGCACCGCCTGACCTCCTCCCGTGCGTTGTTGTTCCCTCCTGTTATGAGAAAGCTTGGCCTGCAAGAAAAAGGACAGCGTGTGTGTAATGTACAGCCATGTTCTCAGGAAACTTGTCGTAAAGGCTGGGAGCTGACATATCTGGGTCCTGACCCAATTACTGAGCCTTCCATTGCAATCCTGGCGAATTTATAATAGGAGTGCACCAGAAAGGCTCTTGGAAATTCAGGACTTCTTTTATTTAATTCAAATATTAAAGAGGCTTTTTTGTTTTTGAACTTACCTTTCAAATCAGTGTGGGCGGTGCAAGTAGATCTGCCACAGGTGGAACCATCTTCAGGATCATGATCATCTACAGTGTATTTGCAGACTCACCCTGAGCAATGCAACAGGAGGTCTGCTGATAACGTATTAAGGGCTTACATCTAACTTACATTTCTTGGGTTCCCTCTTCCAAGGACTCCCCTCCTGCTTTCAGATCGCGGGACCTGATCCAAGTCCTAATGAACCTCCATACCACTCTCCCAGTGTTCCTGGACCCCAGGACCTTCCTCCCAATGCTCCCAGAGCCCCTCTGTGCAGGGCTTGTGGACCCTAGGGCCTCTATCTCAGCGCTCTCAGATTCCTCTCAAAATACTGCTAGATTCTAAGAACCTATCCCAGTACCTCCAGAACCCGAGCCCCATATCCAGTGCGCCCAGAGACCAGGTCACCCCCAGCGCCAATAAGTCAGTGTTCATAATAACACAATTTGGTATTACGCCTCTGTTCTTATAAAAGGTCTGACTTGATATATATAATATATACGTTTTCATTATCGGTCCAACTGGTGTAATTTGAGAAAGTCAGCCACATCAAGCTGGTAAATTATGATTTCACTTTCATTTCCCACTATGTTGTTTTAATTTTCTCGTTCAGAAGAACATCTGACCTTTGAGTCATCAAAGGAGAAAAACAAATTTCTGAAAATCAATTCACAATAACACCTGTTGACTTCAAATTAATTGTATGTTGCAGGGGCAGTTGGGTGTGACAATCACTGGAATGTTGTTATCTTTCATTGTCTCCAGTATGCTGTTTCAGATGCCGGGTCTGAAATCTAACCAAACCTGCTGTCCTGTGAATTTAACTCCCTGAAAACTAGGTTTAGTCCAACAGTAGCATTTTCAACATATATTACATGATGGTTTCCCTAAGTGACATAGGGGGAGAAATTCGGTATCGCCCCGTTTGGGGCGCAATTATTGGCCGGGCGCAAAGTTTAGCGCCTGGCGCTAATTATCGCCTCCGACTGCAAACTTGGCTTCTATCGCCCCTGGAGGTGATTTGAGCACTAAATCAGGCACTACACACCTCTCTTAAGGCGCTAACGCCGAGGAGCGAGACGCTACCTCAGAGCGCTGGCGAAGCTCATGTGATGTCAGTTAGCAATGGAACACAGACACACTGGCGCGCCGGTCCGTTCTTAAAGGGGAGGGTCGATCTTGCTCTCCAGCCACACCCTGCTCATTGCAGCCTTGAATCTCGGCCTGGAGAGACCTGTACGTCAATTCTGCTGGAAAGAACAATGGAGAGATCCAGGGAAAGAGCTCAGAGTGCAGCCCCCATAGGCTCTTCTAAATCGATGCAAGGAAGGTCAAATCACAATGAACCTGCAAACTGCTGCTCAGTACCCAAAACTCCTTCACACAGCATTGAATCTCTCCAGAAGTCTCTCTCTCTCTCTGAATGTGTGGTGCAAAAATGTCACCGACAAAAAAAGGCAGGAAGCGGCCGCCTTTAAATAGCGCTCCCCCAGTCCCTCCCCGACTGCAAAACGTTCCACTCTACCTGTCGTTGCCAGCGGCAGGTGGAAAGGCAGGGGGCGCCACTCAATATCCGGTCCGGGACGCTACCGGGGCGTTGCACGCTCGACTGACGTCACGATCTGCGGGCGCAGGAGATCGTGGTGGTAGTGTTTAGCGCCGCCGCAAAATGTCTGGTGAATTTTGCGAGTGGTGCAAACATCGGCGCGCCTGGGCGCTAGTTGCTTTGCACCCTGTTAGCACCCTGAGAGGCGCTAATCCACCGAATTTTTCCCCCATACTCTTAACTCCTGAAAGCTGACCTTGAGCTCCGACCAGTAGGTATCTGGCAGGACTGGGGATCAGCTTTGCAGAACCTTGATGATGAGCTTCCCACTCTTCGGTGGTGCTCGGTTACGGTTGCCAACTTTTGTTGGACGTATTCCTGGAGGAGTGACATCCGACCATATGACACCCAATCACATTACAACTATCCACAATTTGCAAATGTATTGTATTTACTCTATAAAGGTTGGGGCCCCTGTAGTTGAGTGTCTTTGCTCATGGTTTTGTGACAGCAGTTGTCACATGAACATACGAACATACGAATTAGGAGCAGGAGTAGGCCACTCGGCTCTTCGAGCCTGCTCCGCCATTCAATAAGATCATGGCTGATCCGATTACTCCACATTCCCGCCTGCCCCGATAACTTTTCATCCCTTGCTTACCAAGAATCTATCTACCTCTGCCTTAAAAACATTCAAAGACTCTGCTTCCACCGCCCTCTGAGGAAGAGAGTTCCAAAGACTCACGACCCTCTGTGAGAAAAAATTTCTCCTCATCCCTGTCTTAAATGGGCGACCCCTTATTTTTAAACAGTGACCCCTAGTTCTAGATTCTCCCACAAGAGGAAACATCCTCTCCACATCCACCCTGTCCAGACCCCTCAGGATCTTATATGTTTCAATCAAGTCACCTCTTATTCTTCTAAACTCCAGCGGATACAAGCCTAGCCTGTCCAACCTTTCCTCATAAGACAACCCGCCATTCCAGGTATTAGTCTAGTAACCTTCTCTGAACTGCTTCTAACGCATTTACATCCTTCCTTAAATAAGGAGACCAATACTGTACACAGTACTCCAGATGTGGTCTCACCAATGCCCTGTATAACTGAAGCATAACCTCCGTACTTTTTTATTCAATTCCCCTCGCAATAAATGATAACATTCTAAGAGCTTTCCTAATTACTTGCTGTACCTGCATACTAACCTTTTGCGATTCATGCACTAGGACACCCAGATCCCTCTGCATCTCAGAGCTCTGCAATCTCTCACCATTTAGATAATATGCTTCTTTTTTATTCTTCCTGCCAAAATGGACAACTTCACATTTTCCCACATTATACTCCATTTGCCAGATCTTTGCCCACTCACTTAACCTATCTATATCCCTTTGTAGCTTCCTTATGTCCTCTTCACAATTTACTTTCCTACCTATCTTTGTGTCATCAGCAAATTTAGCAACCATACCTTTGGTCCCTTCATCCAAGTCATTTATATAAATTGTAAAAAGTTCAGGCCCCAGCACTGATCCCTGTGACACACCACTCATTACATCTTGCCAATCAGAAAATGGCCCATTTATGCCTACTCTCTGTTTCCTGTTAGCTAGCCAATCTTCTATCCATGCCAATATGTTACCCCTACACCATGAGCTTTTATTTTCCGCAATAACTTGAGAAGTTCTGAGAAGCAGAGATCACCTTTCAAAGTTTATCTTACTTAAAACCCTGGTTTGTGACTCTCCTTTTCCCTCTCAAACCAACATCAAATTCAATTATATTGGCCCAGAAATTGAGCTCGCTCTGTTCACGCGGGGGTAAGCCTCTCCCGCGATGTCTCACCTCGCTTATGCTTTTTTCGATCCAGCTCGCACGACTTGAGTTCCAGACATCAGCTGTGCTGGGCTTGCGTATCCCCAGCGGCGCAGTTAATTCGTGCGAGCTGTGGATCACGTGACTCAGTTAGAGCCAATGGCAGCAACACCATCTTCCTTCATAAGTCTCACAGCATGGCTGTGAGCTTATGAATCCTTACACCCCCCCAAAATAACAGCTAAACCTCAATTAAATTTTAAAAAAACCATCACATTAATAAAATAAGTATAGTTAATTAAATTAACCATTTTAAATAAAAAATTAAATTTTTGAAAAAATTTAAAATCTTTTAAAAAGTTATAAAAATAACTTACTGTCTTTAAAGTCCTATAAAAAAGATATACCTGTAAAAAAAAATTCAAAAAAATACTTAATTCACTACTTACCTTCTTAAAAGAGGGTCTTACTCCTCCTTTTTACATTTCCAAAATCTTCCCTACCTTACCTGCGCAGTCCACAGCATGAAGTGCCACAGCGTGCGCGCAGCCTGTAGCGCGCCGCGACTGCACTCAGGCCCCGCCCCCTTTTTCGGAAGAGCAATTGCCGGTTTTCAGCGCATGCGCAGGGCAAGCAGAAAACCGGCAATTGGAGTGGGAATACGCGAGAGTATGCAGTGCGTAATCTCGCGTCCCGGGATCAATTTTCGGCCATTATGATGCCACCTCTATTCAGGAGGTATACTCTGGAACTTTTCTTCCCCGCCCACCATATATTTCTGGGCAGATGAACAGAATGTTGAATTTAAAAGAAGTTCCCCATAAATCTCAGAATCTACAGTACAAAGTGAACATCATTCAGCCCATCCTGCCTATGCAAGCTCTAGGAGTATTCTATTTGCAACGCTATCTGATTTTTAACATATATTACTGTTTGTAAAGCTACTTCAGCGCATGTGCTAATTAATCACAATTCTATGGTTAACTTGCATTAGAAATTGAAACTGGCATTTTTGTTCACAGAAAGAAGAATTTCATGCTTGCAAGCCAGATATATCTGGCAACATTGTCCCTTTCTCTGGCTTCCACTAGATTTTGATGTTCCCAGGCAGAGT